>LOJH01010536.1:0-12058 GCA_001685095.1 Ellobius talpinus
CTCCCTCGCTTCCTCCCCTTCCCCTCCCTCCCTTGCTTCCTCCCCTCACCCTCCCTTCCTTCTTTCTTTCTTTTCTGTGACAAATACCTGAGACAAATGATTTAATAGTGAGGACTCATTTGGGGTCACTGCTTCAGTTTATGGTCGGGGGCTCCACCTTTTGGCTTTGTTGTGAAGCAGACTATCATGGTGGCTGGAGCATAGCAGATGAGGCTGTTTTTCTGGCAGTCATGAAGTAAACAGATAGAGAAGGTTCCAGGGACAAGATCCGCCTTTACAAATATTGCATCAGGTATTTACCTGGTCATCTTCTAATAAGCCATTGAACTCATCAGTGGATTAGTACATTGATGAAGTCAGCCCCATCATAATCTAGTCGTATCCCACTACCACAGAAGCTGGGTACTAAGCCTGCAACATACGTACCTTTCAGGGGCACACTAGGCGTTCCAACCATGATGCTTCTTTTTGGGGTCCCATGCATATTCTATCATATTTTATTCTTTTGTTTGTTTTGTTTTTTCGAGACAGGGTTTCTTTGTAGCTTTGGAGCCTGTCCTGTAACTCATTTTTGTAGACCAGGCTGGGCTCGAACTCACAGAGATTCGCCTGCCTCTGCCTCCTGAGTGCTGGGATTAAAGGTGTGTTGCCACCACTGCCCGGCCATATTCTAGTCTTAAAACTTGAAATGTTTTATTTCATCGTTTGAATATTAATCAGTTGGGAATTGATTTTGTATGCAAAAAGATACATTTTATTTTCTTTTAACACATGAAAAGTTATTTGTCCTGGCAGCCCTTATTGAACAGTTTATAGTGTTCTGACTGAATTATCATATCATATATATATCATTATATATATGTGTATGTATGAGTGTAACATATATGTATGTATGTGTGATTCTTTTCTGTTGTAGTGATAAAATAGCATGACCAAGGCAACTTACTGAAAGAAAGGCTTATGGTTTCAGAACAATAGGAGTCTGTCATGGTGGGACTCTTGGCAGCAGGTAGGCCCTACCAGAGCTCCAGGAAGGCCAAACCTCCCCCATACTCTCTCCAACCAGCGCCACTAACTAGGAACCCATGGTTCAAATGTCTGAGCATCTATCTCAAGTATGTATCACATGTGTACTTCTGGAATCTTTTATGTCCCCCTTGTCTGTTTATCCAACACCACACTGCTTTCATTTGTCATATTTTCTAGCTTTGATGTCTGGAAGAGAAAATTCCCCTGGTTCCTCCTTCTTAAAATAGATGTTGGTTAATTAACCACCTCTAATTTATATTCAATTTTAGGGATGATTTGCAAAATACTTAAAATTGCTTTCAGATTTTTACTAGAAAGATATAGAACTTACAAATTTAGTGAGAATAATCCTTGGTCATACTGAGTGCTCTCTAAGAACAAGACACGTTTTTGGAATTAATTTGTCTTTAAAAAAATATTTCACTAACTGCTGAAGATTTTAATTAAGATATTCTACATACTTGTTATTTTTTTCTAGTTACCTCTAGGTTGTCTTCTATTGTAAATGTCTATTTTAAAATAATATCTTCTACATATATTTTGTTGGCATATATAAACTGTAGCCACATTACTATATTGATATCGTTCTAGCAATCTCTCTTGTCAGGTTTATATCAAACATACAGGTTCATTTTGTTCTTCTGTATGGATAATCATGAAACTGTACTAACACTTCCATTCTTCCTTTTCAGGGTTTTTACTACTTCTCATTTGCTGCTATCCAATATGATGCTAAATAAGAGTAAAAATAGTACACACACTTGTTCTAAAATTTCTTTCTCTGGATTATACCATTTTTAGACTTTGTTACATCCAATAATTAGGTTCCCAAACCCCTGCTGACTCAGACCTTCACGGTCATGTACAAAACCCATACCAACCTCATTCAGACAATTCCACTTAATGAAGGTGTCTAACCCACAGGACTTTTATTTTGATAATCCACTGTTCTGTCTAGGACAGTATGGTGCTATTCTTTCTGTGTGTCTATAGCCATTACAGATGACACTACCTACCCAGAACCAACAGGCAGACACCTATACTTCTTTCTTGGTATGCATATTGATTGATCTTATCAGTTCTGCCTTCTATTATCTGCCAAAGTATTCTCTCACCTTGGTTTTAAAGAGCAATGACTGGCTTAGAGCCTCGGTGTTTCCATCAGTATCTCCTATCTTAACTACAACACCAGTTTCCTGATTGGTCTCCTTATTTTAGGTGGCAGCTCTCACCTGCCTACCCACAGTTCTTCTCATTACTGCCAAGTTTCTCTTCCTAAAATACACTCCTGACCATGCCTTGCCCAACTTAAAACACTGTGCTCATTGTCTATGATATAAAGCCATGATTCTTTAGCCGCCCAAACAAGGCCTTTTATGCAATAAAAGTTTTCTAACATGGTAGCCTAGCAAAACTGAAGTGCTCAGAGTTCAGCGTTGCTGTTTCCTCATGCCAAGAATTCTGTACATTCTGGTATCTCTGGTTGTGTGACACTGGAAATGGTTTATCCATTCAATCCCAGCTCAGATGTCACTTCCTCCAGGACCTACCGAGAGAACTAAGCAAATATTTGCTAAGTACTCTCTTTCTGGTAGGTACTGGGCTACATCTAGTCTAGCTCTATAAAATGCAGAAGGCATGGTCTGTCTTCTAGTATTTGATTAACTACTTTTTATTTCCTTCTGTTAGCTCCAAGCATCTGGAATGTGATTTTACTCACCTGATTCTATTTTAATATGTGGATTGGGTAATTTTCATTCTTGATATATAAACTGAAAAATAAATGCTGCGTTGTTTTCAATATGGAGTGTTCAGGAAACACACAGTATTCAGAATGATGTATGGACAAAGTTTCAAAGAAAGATGATTATGAATGATGAGATCACGACTCAGAACTTGGTAGTTAGACCACGGCTCACTCAGCCCCCTCCTACTCATTAAGTATCTACTCAAATCCTATGGAACATACATGGAGAAGTGATTGCTTATATGAAAACTAAAAGGATCTGCCTACCTAAGTGGGGGCAGAAGGGCTTGGGAGGCAAGTGAGAGCGGATGAGAGTTCATGTCCTTTAGACTAGGGTTGCAAATTCGTTGAGGACAATGTCAAACCCCCAAACCACACAAATCCCTCTGTTCCACAGACATCTGACATGAACATATGGAGGATCTCTGGAGAGGATGGAGCCCTCGTCTTACACAACTGCCTCCTCCTGCTGCCATGATGCTCTCCACCCTGAAAGATCTAAGGGCTCCTACACATGCTTCACCATCTGCCTTTGGCCGCATGCTTCCTGAATCTACTTCCTATTTTCTGGAAGAGAAAAGGCTACGAGAAAAAACATTTAAAGTAAAGAGGCCCATCAAGGGGACTAGAGGGCTAACGCAGGAGTGTGTGTGTGTGTATGTGTGTGTGTATGTGTGTGTGTGTGTGTTGTTGTTCTGACCTAAAATTAGATCCAGGGCAAGCATGCTTCTTTGGAGGAGGATGAGATGAAGGACCCTAGTAGCACCAGTGAAAAAGAATGTCCTTGAAAATGAAGCAGGACAAGAGTGGTGCTTATGAGAAGTGGTGCTTATGTCACATCCAGTTCAGTGACAGGGTGGGAGCCATCTGAACTTTAAGGCACTTTATAATGCTATCCTAGAAGGAGATGATCGGGCAGAGGGAGGTGTCTTACGGGAGGAAAACAAAGCCAACGAAAATCCCTGGCAAGGGAAGATGTGTAAAATGCCTTGCTATCTGTTTACATTGCCCAGATCATATGTGACTTTCCGAGTTAACATCTTGGTTGGTTTCAGAAGGCCAGTGTGCCCTCCTCTCCTTTGCCTTAGTAGTGCCACATTCCCATGTCCCCACTCACTTCTAGTTGTCATCACAAGGTCAAAGGTCTAAACCGTGGTCTTGGGCTGACTGAGCTCTGTGCATAGTTCCTGAGCTACGAGGAAATGTGGGTGTGTAACCTATAAAGAAATACACCAGCATTAACTGCGTCTATATACACACAAGAGGGATTTTTCTTTTTCCATTGTACTTTTCCTGTTTTCCTATGAGCACCAATTAATTTTACAAGTGTGGAAAAATAAATTTATGGTCTCTGGTTTATGCTCTATGTTTTAGAATTGTTAGTTTGCAAAAAAAACAAAACAAAACAAAAACCTTAGCAGACATTATGTGTAAACATCAGAAATCTCTCTCTGTGTGTGTGTGTGTGTGTGTGTGTGTGTGTGTGTGTGTTGGGGGTACACCACGGGAAATACCCGGTAAGATGTTATATCCACATAGTTCTAGAACTAGAGAAGAAGAATTGAAAGGGGTGAGAGTGACTTTGAACTTTGGGAAACAGGTGACAAGTTTCTCTGCGCGAAGGCAGGGCCGGGTGGCTAGAGGCTTCGTTTCCTGCGGAGGTGGATCACCTGGCAGGCCGCCTGCGACAGGTAGGGCGGAGGCTTGCGGTCCCCAAGCCTGGGCGGAGCAGGAAATCGCGACCGCCCAGAGCTGGGGCGGAGCCCCGAGAGCCTCAGGTGCGTGTGGGCTGGGCGGTACCTGTGGGGACCCTAGGGTCCCGCTGCGCTGCAAGACCCGCTGGCTCTTTGGAGATGCGCGTCCCGGGCCGGTGGCTGAAGAAGAAAGACTCTGCTCCCCGAGACCCTTGAGCCTCAGCAGCTAGAGAGGGACCAGCATGGGCCGCGGGCTGCACGCACCTTGCCTGCTCCTCTTCACCTGGCTCCCAGCAGGTGAGCCCTGAAAAAAAAAATGGGTCCTTTAATGGGCCGCGCGAGGCAGGAAGCCATTATTGCCTGGCTAGCAGAGCTGGTCACCCACAGGGCGGTGGAGTCACCGGTAAGGCTTGGCATGGGCACCAAGAGGTGCAGGATCCGGATCGAGTATCTGCCCGGGGGAACCTGTTGTTTTCCTCCTTTAGTAGCCCAGGGCCGTCTGAAACAGATGCAACAGAAAAGAAACCTCCGTCTTTGGATTTCTCCTCCAACAGGTGTTAGACGGTTGACGGCTAAAACTGAATCGATAAAGGCGAAATCCTCATTCTTGAACTTCCTAACACCACATTCCCCCCACCCCCTTCATCCCCATTCCCAACCTCACACTGACTGCCGCCTCCACGTCCTACTTTCTTTCAGGGTGTAGATACGTAGATACGGGACAACCATATTGGCCTAGAGTGCACTTTTTTTTTTTGGTCAAGTTAGATTGCTTCGTTAGTGTGTGAAGGGGTGTTGGGCATAATTTCGAGTTTCTTTTACAGACCCCTCCCCCACGCCATTTTTCTACTTTTTGTGCCCACCTTTCTCCTCACTCTCCCCTCCCTTCAGGTGCCCAGTCACCTGCTGTCCCAGCATCACCCTTTTGACTTCCACACTAAACCCCTCACTTGGGATTTGTGTGTTTTAAGGTATCTCTTGGAAACAGGACAGCGGTCCTGTGTGTGAAGCCACATTGGAAAACGGGGTTAAGGGAAGGCTCTCCCGGCCCTGTTCACGTTAGCACGTAGCTGTGACTCTGTAAACAAGAATTTTAATTTCCTTTGGACGTCCCACCCAGTTTTATATCGACTTACTTTATCCCCTTTGGGAATAGCTGTCCCTTTCCCGGGCTGTCTGTGGAAGGCCGGCTCACAGTTTAATCATAGACCAATTGGAAGCCTGTATAACTTTTGAACAAACAGATGTATTATGAAGGCAGAGGCAGAGGTTCCTTTCTATGGGCTAATTAGAGAGTTGTTCAGATGTAACCAAATCTCACTCAAACTAGAGTCCACGAGAACTTAAGCTTAATGCCGAGAATAAAAGGAGGGAGTGTGGCAAAGGGCAGGGAACGAAGGGAAAAAACAGCCACATTCTGGAGGCACGCTGGCCTGCAACATTTTCTGCCAAGTGTAGGTTTATTTGTCTGACACTAACAAGATGCCAGTGTGCACAGTACACAAAAATCATATGAAGCCTCACCTGAATTTAGGTGCACCAAAGGTCACCAGAACAGTTCACCAGCTTAGACCCTCAATGCCAATTTGTAAGAATCCTGGAGTGAGTCATCTACAGTCTTTTTTCCTGTGTGTCGGTTTTTCTTCTCCAAGCCTGTGGTAGCTGGATACAAAATTCCTCTTTGAGCTGCCTTAGGAAAATAGAGGTCTGCTTCTACCAGCCCCTGAGCACCCTGTTTCCCAGACAGGGACTTTTGACCTAGCAGTCTTCTGGACGGAATAGGAACACTTGTCGATGAAGAATCCATCAGTGTATACACCCCGGTCCTTAACTCCTTAAACCACCGGCATGCTGTTGTTTTAAATTGTCCACTTTTTAAAAAAATTAATGTTGACAATAAACATTTTCAAATACGGCCACTATAGCCAAATGAATCTTAGAGTGCATAGTTTGTTAACTGTATACAGCTTCAGAAAGTAAGGCCCCCAGCTCTCTGAGTCAGCCACACGATGTTTGTCACTAGGATCCTGAGATAGGACAGTATTACAGGGTGCGGCACTTGCCTTGGCCTTCCTTAAGTAGAAGTTGGCCCGTGTTTTACGAGAGTACGGAAAGTGAAGTCTTAAGTGATTGTCAGGACTCCCTTTCATTTCATACAAGAGAAATGGAGACCTCAGCACTCTGAGGGGAAATGGCTCCTGTGGCAGATACCTGCTCCTGCAAATGCGGAGGGCCATGGGCAATACTGCAAACCGCTGTCTACCGTGGGTTTGTAGAGCTGACATCTGTTGGGTTTGGATAGCTGATGTTTGCGTGACTCTGGCAATTGACTGAGGTGTTTAAGGCCTGCAGTAAACAGGGATAATAATGTACATTTCATAAGGCTTTTTGTATAATCAAAATGAAGGTTTTGAAGTACTTCATATACTGCTTGTACAAAATGAAGGAGGGCTTACTAAATATTGGCCATGGTGATAATGCTAGCTATGATTTGGACCCAAGCAGAACTGTTTAAAGCGAAGCTTAAAGACACTGACTCCTCCTTCCCCTCTGCCTGAGAAACTGAAGGTTACTGTAACAAAATAACTGAGGTAATCCAGTTGAAAAGAGGCTCATCTTGCCCACAGTCTTGGAGTTTTCCGTCCATGGTTGCTTGGCCTTGGTGCTTTTGGGCCTGTGCATTAAAGTGGAAGCATGTGGTGGAAGAAGCTGCCTGCCTCCAAGTGGATGGGAATAGAGGCAGAGAAACTGCATAGGGACAGGGTCCCAGTATTCCCCTCCAGGGCACTTTTCCAATAACCTTCCGGTAGGCCCTGCCTATTAAAAGTTCTGCCACCTCTGAATGGTGCCAAACTGGAATCAGGTCTTTACCCTGGGGCATTTGGGTGACACTCTTAGCCCAAACAAGAGCAGAGACTATGAAATTAGAATTCAGACTCCACCTCTTAATAACCTTGGGTGAATTACTTCAGTTATTTTCATCTAGAAAACAGTCGAATTAAATCCTTCCCACTACTGCTGTCCACACACCCAGCCAGATATCTCTTTTGGGTGCTTTACATTCAAGCACAGTGGCCCTAGTGTGGTATTCACTTCCCCAAGCCTTTATCTTTTTTCTTATATTTAAACCAAACATCACAAAGTGTCTTTTCAGATAAAACTGTAGAGACGGTCCTTGTTTGCTGTATTTCAAAAAACAATGCTTATCAAAAATCCTGCCACAACTTGCAGTGTCAGGATGTACATGTGTTACACACTTGTACACACATGCAAGGCTTATAAATCTAGGGACCAAAGGTTCGCAAAATCTGTTGTTGCATCAGATAAAATGATAGTTAGCATGAAATGTTAAACCTATCAAAACTCTGGGACAATAATCCCCACATTTACACTAGGAATAGGAAACTCTGTTGAGTCTGTTCTGAAGACCATTCCAAACGGCAGTGCGTTTGTTGGAAAACCCTGTACTCGAGTGTGCTCCTTTGTGGTCTGTCAACTTGTTCCATTTTGGTTGTTTAGAAGAGTCAGCCCAACTGCCTGGTTAGCATCTGACTTTCCACAGATGAGAAGGGTAAGCCAGTGATAGAATTGTGAAGTCCCAGAGGAAGGCGGTGAGGTCAGGGAGTCTTGAGAAGTTCCCATCACCGTGCTCTGAGCTCTGGTAAAGATCACTTGCCAGCTGGGGGTTGCTTTGCTATTCTTTAAAGTCTTTCTTTTGTGTGTGTGTGTGTGTAGACATTTTTATCATATAAATGATATCTGAATTCTTGTTCCTTGTTGCAAAATATTAAGTAAGGCTAAAATAAGCACTTTAGCATCTGGTATTATTGGCTCCTAGCTTTGCTTGCTTTTGCCCCCTTTCAGAATTTATTTCTGGAGTGAAAGTAACTTCCTTCCGATTCTAAAAGGGGAGTGTCCTTTGTGTTTTTGTAAAAGTTGTTTCCAGACAGGGTCTCTCTATGCAGCCCTAACTGTCCTGAAATGCTACACAAACTAGTCTGCCCTCAGGTTCACAGAGCTCCACCTGCCTCTGCCTCCAGAGTGCCGGGATTTTAGGCGTGTGCCATCACTAGGCCCCGTCTGTAGAGGACTCGTATTACTTTACAGAAATCACCAGCTATCCAGCCATATTCTTACACTCTGGGAAATCCGACGGCTGACGCATAAGGGACACAATCCTTAAACAAAGCAGTAGTGATTTCCCCTCGGTGCTGGAGGCGCAGAGCGGGACATACTTAGAGCTAGTGAGATCTTAGAAACTCTCCAATATGGTGGGTAGTGTTGTGGGGCCTCTCGGGGTGAGGTGGTTGTGTGTGGTGGTTAACTGCCTGCTTGGAACCTCCCGGTCCCCTTGAGGGTTCCTGAAACGCCTTTCAGAATTCCCATGCCCTGTTATACAGAAGGAGAAACCATTTTACCCCAGTCTAACCTCACTCCCCCCCTCCCCCGCCGCGTTAACACAGACAAGAAAGCAGGCATGGGAACTGGCAGGACTGCTCCTTCCCTGGTGAAGCAGGTTGGTTTGGTTTAGCTGAATCCTGATACATAGAACTGAGCACGTGACTAGCCCTCAGTGTCCGAATAGATGCCAAAAACTTAGCCCCAAACGCCATGCGATGGAGTGAAATGTTGGGCAATCGGTGTCCCTTCTACCTGGATTCATTTTGGCACCATACTTTGTTTTGTTTATGAAGTCCTTGGGAGAAATGAAATTGTACCTTTTCAGAATTACGAAGATTCTCGCCTCTCTAGTTACTTACGGATTTTTTTTCCAGTTTTCAAATGTTGGTGGGTAAGACAGGGTCGAAGGATGGTAGTTTTGCTATTTTATTCATTTCCCATTTTTAATCACCAGGTTCTGTTGCTTAGTTTCAGGCTTGTTTTTAATTCTAGGTGCCAGGACTCACACTAGGCCACTGTCAGCAGCATCTCCTTGCCTCTAGGCCTGCTATCTCTTTACCATCAGCTATCCTGCCCTCCCAGAATGACAGGCTAGCCTGCCTACATTAATCCTCTTCACCTTCACTTTAACTCCACTCAAGAAGCTTCCTATAGCTTATCAACTGTGCGGAATTCAAGACCTTCTAATGTCAGGGCTCACCAATCGGCAGCCTTGTCTCTCCGCTGATAAGGGTATATATAGCTTAGCATACCCTGTTATAGGCCATTCTTTTCTTTTGTGTGGCCATATAACTAATGGTCAACTCTGTCTTTATTTTATGAACTTTTATTTTATATAGAAGTAAAAATTTAATGCTAAACTTAAAATTTATTCTGAGCAATTTAGCCTATATTGAGTTAGTTCTTTTTTTTTAAACCAGCACACACATAGCACATCATTTTATACAGGGTTCCTGTGCTTACAAACAAAAGGAGAATTCTCTAAGGAGAATACACACTGCTGCCAAGACAGAACTATGACTCAGGCTATAAAGCCGGGTTAAGGCACCAGGAGAGCATGTAATGGTTGGATTCTTTACCACCAGGAGGCCCTCTCTAAAGACATGGGTGAGCTGAGCAACGATTCTCTGAAACCAAGGGAATGGCATGTGCCAGATCACCGGATTGGAGCTCCGGGGGTATGGGGCAGGAAAAAAAAGTCAGTGAGGCTAAGTGGAGAGAGCTACAGATGTGGGGAGGAGGAAGAAGCAGGGAGGGTCTAATACAAATGGCTTTGTGGGTTACGGTGGGAAGGTGTGTGTGTGTGTGTGTGTGTACATACATGTGTGAAGAGCAATGGAAAGCTGTTGGAGGAACATAAGGAGTTTGAGTTGGGGGATGAACAGCACCGTGGAATTCATACACTTGGGAACCACAGAGGTTTCCTGTAACAACCAAGCTAAGGCAGGCTGGAGGTGGCCACAGTTTGTACCAAGAGGGTTTTGAAGAACAGAGATCCCACGGGTATTTGAGAGCTAAGTAAACCCAATGTGGCAAGGTTATATTGAATAACAAGGTAGAAAGAGACATTAAGGGTGGCTCCTGAGTTTTGGTCTTGTTCATTGGCCTAAATGGGAACACGAAAGAGGGCCTAAGTTTGTACGGAAGGATGTTGATTTAGGAGCTGGGCTTGATTTAGAACTTGAAACACCAAAGAAGAGCCGAGCTGTTAGGAGCCTTTGGATACATGTATCTGCCAGTCCCTAAGTATACAGTGGTAGGGGATGGCCTCAAAGCTCTGCTGGATTCTGAGAACCTTGCCAGACTTGTTCACGGCAGGGTATTTTATCTGTGTGTTTTATTGTTTATTATTGAGTCCCCCCAAGAGGATGAATTCCAAGAGCACAGACCTTGTCTTCTGGAACAGTGTCTGGCTCAGAGTATGCATAACATTAATGCATGTGAGCATTCTGGTGGGGCCCACATTTGCATATGCTCTGAGATTAGCGTGTGGGGTCATGAATCACCAACCTGGGCAGATGACTTTGGGAAACCCCTGTTTGCCCCTCAAACAGGTCTTGTCCTTTCCCACTAGTAACCAAAGGAATGTGAAGTTCAAGTTACCTGAGTGAATACCTTTTTTTTAAAATTTTTTTCCACCTAGTAATTTTTCATCAATTTTTTTTAACATTTTGAGTTTCCTCTTTTGGACAGATTGTGGTAAAGTATAATAATATCCATTTACTGTATGGGAATATAAATTTAATTTCTGAAATAATTATTAAAACATAAAAGGCTTATTCCCATTGACGGGGCTAACACTATGGAATAAAAATGTGCAGGTAAGGTAATCATTAAAATATCCATTTCAACAATTCATCATCATCATCATTGTTTCTAAAAATCAAAAGCAACCCAAACTCCCAAGTCAAAATTTTATTATATAAAAATTTGTAATCAATTATACTTCACAGAGTGAGTTTCATGCTGTCACTGGGAACAAATAGATCTGTATGTACTTATATAGAATGTGTCAATCGTCTGAAGCTAAAACAAAGTTGCTAATCAATGTACATATAATTCATCTAAGAAAGTAAGGGACAGATATGGAAGGATGAACACCAGACTCTCCACAGTGACAACTCCCCGGAGTGAAATTAATGGCCAGCAGCAGAAAGGAACAAACGTTTTTTGCTTTTACTCGTTGTATTATTTGGAGCTCCTTTTCCTTTTTTGTTTATTAATATAAAATAAAGTTTCTGTGCACAATGAATAAATTTATAAACATCTTTTAAAATTCTAGAATTTTTTCCTTAAAGTTTTACTTTTATTTGTGTGTCTGTATGTACATGCTCCTGTGTGTCTGGGTACCAGTGGAGGCCAGAAAAGGGTATCCGATCCCCCAGATCTAGAGGTACAGGTGTCATGAGTTACCCAAAGTGCATGCTGGGAACTAAACTCTGAGCCTCTGGGCAAGCTCTTCCCCCACTGAGCCACCTCTCTAGGCTGAGAGTATTACTTAAATGTTAAATTTCAACCATTTTTGAAAACTTATCTGGAAAATGGGGTGGGGTAATAAGAACAGTGCAGAGTTTGGAATTTTAAGGGGTTTCATTGCTCAGCAGTTAAGAGCACTGCCTGCTCTTCCAAAAATGTCCTGTGTTCAATTCCCAGCAACCACATGGTGGCTCACAACCATCTGTAATGA
>LOJH01010536.1:12101-23344 GCA_001685095.1 Ellobius talpinus
GTAATGAGATCTGGTGCCCACTTGAGGAAGAGACCTGGTCAGTCGTCCTCATCAGCTTAGATCATGAAACCCGATATAGAGAAGTTCAACAGAACCACCTTATATGGGCTGCCCATGTATGCTTCAGCATTACCAGGGCATAAATTTCATTTTCATTCATTTTAAATGTACTGCTGTGGTTTACTAGCAGTGTGTCAGTTTAGGCTATCCCTTGGAGGATTGTCTCCACTGATAAACTTGAAAAACATTAAATAAAATAAAAGAACACCTATTTGTCTTCCTTTTTCCTTCAAAGGGAGAATGAGATAACGTGTGATTAAACACCATGTTTGACAAAACAGGAGATACTCTGTCTCGTAGGGGGTCCTCATAGAGGCCTGTGCTTAGCTCCCCTCCCCCAGCCCAGCTTGCCATGCATGGACATAATTCCTCCTCCACCTACTTTATCCACAGTTCTCTCCCAGTGTCCCCTGTTCCTTCTTGTCCATCGCTCATTGCTGGTCCCTTTCCTTTAACTTCTCTCATGTTTGTTCTGTTATCTAAGGGAATGTCGCTACAGCTGATGGTAAATAGACTTGAGGCGATAGCTTGTTCTGATAGGATTGAACCTGTGTGCTTTTTGTTAACCTGCGGAGTCAAGCTGAAGTGTCTAGGCATTTGCAAACCCTCAACAGGCCAAACTCCCATCAGCAGGGCACCAGGCCCCGAACTCCTCGGGTGGCCTCTGTTTCCCTGTCTACCCCTGTGTGGGGGCCACCTTTGCTTTTCTGTAGCAAGAGGAAACTCAGCTTGGGAAGGGAAAGGATTTGTCTTGACTCACAGTCTTGGAGGTTTCAGTTGATGGTTGCTCTGGGGCCTGTGCTGAGTCTGTGGTGGAGCAGAATAACTCACCTCATGGCTACCAGGTGATTCAGAAGAGAGGAAGGCCAGCATCCCACTGCTAGTCCTCTTTGATAACAAGGTACAGTAGTAGAAAACCTTGCTTAGGTCCCATTCTCAGAGGTTTCACCATCTTGGGACCCAGCCTTTAGCACATGGGCCCTTTGGGACATCCCTAGTAAAAACTATAGCTTAGGTCCTCTGTGCAGAACTTTATATGTGACAGAAGGGGAAATACCATCTAGTTATCTCCCCTACCAAAAAATAGTCTTGATTCAAAGAAAAAACTGTCCCTACATCTCTATCCTGTAAGGATAGCATCGTCTAGAAACTGTCACCTCTTTTCCCATCTGACACTACACTAAAGTAAGAAATGAGCTAGGTTCTGCGTGCACTTGGGAATCTATGGCATTTGGCTGGTGAGAGACTGCGCCTTCATTGGTCTGCTTTCCTTCTACTTTACTATAGGATGCCAGTCCCCTCTTGGCACAGCAAAATGGTCTCGGAAAGTACCTGGTGGCGGGAAATGAAGAATCCCCTTCTCCTTCCCTCCTTCCCATGCGTTCTCGTAGCTCATCTGAAGTTTCCACTCTACCCTTAAATGACAGGTCTCTCTGCTCCCTTCCTCTTTCACAGAAGAGGCAAACTCTGAATGGGTTTGGGAGCTAGAAAGCACACAGTCCCCTAACTGCTTTTACAAAGCGGAGGCTATCGTCATAGCTTACATTTGAACAATTTCAATTCTTTCAAAATAATTTTTTTGACATTCTGACCTTAGTTGATCTTACCCTCTTAATTTAGATGAATACATGCTAAGGACACAGCAAATGGACAAGATTTGTTGAATGTCTACTATGTGCCGGGCTCTTTACTTATTGGGGATATTCATTATTCTCCCTATTATGAGACAGATATTGCCATTGTCTGATTTCCCAAGCTCAGGAATAACTCAACTGGTCTTTAGGATGGGGAGAGGGTGCTAGGTTTAGAATGTAGGCCACCAGACTTTAAAGTTTTCAAGAGAAAATAATAGAGATAGCTTGGGCATTAGGCAACAGTCAGACTGGGCATAGGAAGGGTCACAAGATTAAAGGGAAATCAAGAATTTGAAAACTTTTAGTGCTGAGTTTGAAAGAACAAAGAGGTGCCCAGGTCATTCATAATCAAGGCATTTCTCATTTGAATGAACTTTTCTGCCCAGATTCTTCTGGCGCTCAGGTCTCTTCCTAAAAACCTATGGATTGACTACCATGAATTTCCAGTGTGGTTTGTTGTACAAAGTAAAGGTTAGAAGCTAAAGGAAAAAAAAAAAAGATGGGACAATTTTGCATTTGATATGGGCTAATTGCTACTTCCCTTTTCTCTCTCCCAATCTGAAAAATCCTGCTACTTCTAAGAATCCAGTGCCCGATGTCCACTTGTTTAGGGAGCATTGTAGTTTTGAGTTTGATTGTGTCATTGACACTTATTAAATAAGATTTGTGCTGCTAGGTTCATGGGTCTTGGTTTACACCGGCTGAACTTTGGTCCATGTGAAGGAGCAGAACTTATTCCTGTCATGGAGCAGGGTGCTAGGAGTATCACTTGGTGCATAGTAGAGTCTGAAGACCAGCAGCAAGCAGACAGAGGTCCAAAAGTGTTCAGGTACCTCCTCTCTCTGCACCTCACCACCAACCCTGGGCGGGTGTGGTAGAGCAGAGGTGATGGCGTGTGATCCATACAGGGTGCTGTGGGGTTGGTAGACCTCAGGAGAAAGCACAGATGAGGTTAACACTCAGAACCTCTGAAGAGTTGAAGATTCACATGAGGGATGAAATGACAGAGAGGCTGAGCTACCCAGGCAGCAAAGCCAGTACTGACGTTGGTAAAGGTGACTTGGTCACTCCAGCTATGACTTACTCATAATAGCCACATTCATGTAAGAGGAGCTAGGTATGCGTTTGGTAATCAAGGCCATCACCCCAGATCCCATTCTCTCACCTCTGAGAGGTTAGAGTTGGCAGACTTCAAAGTCACAGAGCACCAAATTCCCTTTCCTGACCCTCAGCAATCACATTCTCCTCTCTCAAGTGCTCCATCTTTGCACAAAAGCTGACTGGAATTTGAGTAAGCTGCTCAGACCAGATTACTCTTCAGCCAAATAGAGAACACATGAGTTAGGGATTGCGGTGCCTCTTCCTCTAACTAAAGGAGAACCTGGAGGAACAGCAAGAACACAGCAGAGGGAGAGAATCATGACCCTGAGCTCCTTAGAGTGACTGCAGGCCAGGCACGTGTCCACATGCATGTAAAGCCATGCAGCGCGTCTCCTCCCAGGATCCCGTTTATTGTTGAAAAGAAAATATCTGAAGGTGCCATGTGAAGCGAAGGTTTTGTATAGAACAAAATGGTTTTTCTATATATCCCAGCCAGTGTACGTGATGGTTGGTATTCTGGGGTGTCTTTGAAGGTGCTGCCAGCAGGGTTTAACTGAAGAGAAAAGACCCACCCTGATCGTGGGTGGTGCCTTTTTGTGGGCTGCTGTTCCAGACAGAATACAAAGGTGAAAGCTAGGGAACACCAGCATTTACCTTTCTCTGCTTCCTGGTCTCGCAGACATGTGAGGAGCACCACCCAGTGCTCCCAACCCCAGGAGCACTGTCCCCTGCCATGAGGGGACTGTGCCCGCAAACTGTGAGCTGAAACAAAGCCTCTCTTAAGCTGCATTTGTGGGGCACTTGGTCTCAGCAGTGAGAAAACACGCATCGATTAACAGAAGAAGCCGGTGTTGGCGAGGGCGCTCACTGTCAACTTCTTCTCTCATAGCTGTGTCCAAGCTGTGATAGGGAAAGCCGCAAGGGCAGTTTGGGGCTGTTCAGGGAGGGAAAGGCAAAACATAGAAATAAAAACTCATTACTTCTGTCCTTGCTGTGACTAAAGATCTAGTAAGATATTTAGGGGGAAAAATGGCTCACAGTTTAAGAATGATGGAGTGTGTCAGGATGGGGAGACACGGAGAGGCATGTGAGGCAGCTGGCCACATTTTGTTCCCAGCCCAGAAGTGAAGAGTAGGAAGGTGGTAAGGCTGGCCTATACACCTTTAAGGCCCTCCTACTAGTAACCCACTTCCTCTAGCAAAGGTCCACCTAAGGGTTTCAGAGTCTTCCAGAACAGGACCATTCCCTGCAGACCAAGTGACATAAACTCAGCCATGAGTACCATTGCTCTATGCTATCCCCTGCCTCCCCTGAAGAAGACCTCCTTGTTATGCAATCTAGACCCCATCGGAGCATCCCAAGATGCTGCCTGTGGATAGTTCTCTGGCCATGCCACCATTTTGTCAGGTGCTTCTGTGTTGCCTAGCTCCTCATTAAAACATGTGGAGCTTGAAGTAGGCCTGATGCTTTCGGAGCTCTAAGAGGAATTTTACAGAAGGAAAAAAAGGGGGTGGTCCTCCTAATTCCATCAAGGCTTTCTTGATATTTTTTGTGACCCTTGCTATTTCGTTTGCTCTGTGCTGATGCTGCTCATCTGTGCAGCTCTATGTCCTTAGTCATTTATCCAACCGCGGTCTGTGTGACGGGCATAGTAGCCAGGGTTTGTATTTGAAGAGTGGGGGCAAATCCAGGTGTCTTCTCAGAGCCTCTATATCCAAGCAGGGAGGTGCTCTCTGCCCACAGGGCAGGGCACTTTGAGGAAGGCGGGAGAGAACTTCTTTGCTCAGCCTTACTGCCTCTAAGACTTCCAAGGAGCTGCAGAATGGACACTAGGCGACCCAAGGAAAACAGTGGAGTGGGGGTAGGTAACGTGGAGAGCAGTCCAGCCTGAGAGTGCCACAGCTGTGAAGATCTGGAGGCGGGAGTAATTCCAGTCCTGAGGAATTAAGTTCAGAGTGGCTGAGGCCTGTGTGAACTGGGACATGAAGTGAGAGACAGCTGGGAAAGGCAGGTTGACCAACTCACCTTTGGGGCCAGAGAATGGAGTTTGAAATGAGAAACCATTTTTTTCTCTCTTCTTTTTTCTCTCCTTCCTTCCTTCCTTCCCTTTTCCTTTCTTCCTTCCTTCCTCCCACCCTCCATCTTTTCTTCCTTTCCTCCCTCCCTTCCTTTCTTCCTTTTCTAAGACAGGGTCTCACTCTTGAGACCAGGCTGGCCTCAACCTCACAAAGATCCACCTGCCTCTGCATCATGAGTGCTGGGATTTAAAGGCTGTGCTACCCGAGCCTGGCCACTTTTAGAAGAGAAGGAAGGAACAGGGGAAAACTGGTTGTAGCAGGATCACCGCACTACAACTGCAGCCTTATTTCAATACAGTTCTTTTATTGTTGTGGGTGTGGGGTGGTTATTGCTGGATGGGTGTTAGTGTGTCAATAGACTGAATTTTGGAAGTTTTTGTCAGTCTTTTCCCCTTTGCTTCCTCTGGGGTGAAGGTGGCTGGTGGGGAGTGGAGCCCTTTCCTTCTGTCTACTGCTCAGCAGGAGCCTGTGTATTTGAGCTCCCAGGCAGAGGTGGGCAAGAGGGCAGGGGCTGTGCTTCTTTCCTTCATTTGCATGGCTTTTATTACTCAGGAACAGAAGCAGGTCACCTTTAGCATTGTCCTCGGCTCTTGCCTTCAGGGTGCCTGTCCTTGCTGGTCACAGTTCAGCACACAGAACGCTATGTCACCTTGTTTGCCTCCATCACCCTCAAATGTGACTACACTACCTCTGCTCAGCTCCAGGACGTGGTAGTGACATGGCGCTTCAAGTCCTTCTGCAAGGACCCCATCTTCGACTACTTCTCCGCTTGTGAGTACCCCGATTCTTGTTCTGTCCAAGGTTCCCAGGCATCTGTATGCTATCATCAGGGTTTAGGAATAGATCACAAATTGTCAGCATGAGAAGAAGCTACTACAACCTCGTCCATTTCTCAGATAAACTGAGCCCAAGTTACACAAGAAGTTGTTCCAGGGCAAATGTTAGTTTGTTTGCCCCATGTTGTTCTAAAAATATTTTAAACAGCTCAGACACAAAAGACCTAGCTCGTCCTTTCTTCTGAGCACTCATTCAAACCAGTCCTGAGCCCCATGGCAGGGAGCTCAAGCCAGTGGCCATTGTTTGGAAGATCCCTGCCCACTGCCTCAGGTTGAGTAAGGCAGAGCTCTCTGCCTCCACACAGCCTATTCACCTCAGGCATATCTGATCACTGTGATATGCTGCGCCTTCAAGTCAGCCAAGTTCTGCTTCTCAATGACAACCGGTCCATTCTTGTCACCTGTTGTGCCAGGAGCTCCTTCCCAGAGGCCCATTTCTAACTTCCCTCAGCACCAGAGGAACCTGGAGCCCCACAGGCAGCCTGAGGTGATCAGAGCATAGGAAGTTTGAGAGTACCAGGGGAGACCCTGTTGGAGGGAAGGAAGTGGAGATAAACAAAGGGAGGAAGGCATGGTTGCACGCTTCCTGTAGCTCTAGGGCTAAGGCCTTACAGGAGGGCTGGACAGAGCCTCCAAAGCTCTCTGAGTCTCCCCATTTAGTGTGCATTGTCATCTTGTGGGTTCTTCTTAAACACTTGAGTTAAGTGACGAGGGAGAGACTAGGGTGGTAAGCAATGGTCCCCTGGAAGATTTAACAGCTTTTGAGTTCTCTACTGTGAAGGTTGGTGACTGAACCCCCATTGGAGCAGAAACCGAGGGGCACTTTGTAAATAAACCAAGGGAAATTGATAAGGAGACAGGGTATGCAGACAGGCTTTGGAAATGATGGCTTTTAAGGTTGTTTGGAGTCTTGTTGATGAGAGTGGAGTTCCTATTAGTCTACTCCAGACCTGCAGAGTCTGAAGGACTTGGTCCTCTCTTCTCAGCATACCAGGCCGCTTTATCCCTGGGCCAGGACCCCTCCAACGACTGTAGCGACAATCAGAGGGAAGTTCGCATCGTGGCCCAGCGGCGGGGGCAGAGTGAGCCGGTGCTGGGGGCGGATTACCGGCAGCGCAAGATCACCATCCAGAACCGTGAGTGGGGGAGTAAAAGGGAGGTAGCAGGGGAACTAGCCCTTGAGGAGGCAGAGACCTTGGCAGGCTGAGTCAGCATGGGATTCCCCAAGATCTTCTGGGGCCTGATGACTGACTTGGCCACTGGGCTGTTTGAAGCAAGTGCCAGATTCTTAAAATGTGTTCCACCATCTGAAGCTGCTTCCCTGGAACTTGGCCTGTGGACCAGAGGATGTTCCTCAGCCTTGGTTAAATAAAGGTCAGGGTGTCACTGATTCTTTTGTTTCCTGAGACTCAGGCTAAGATTCACATCCGCTTCTTTGATGTTTTTTCCAAATCGTTCTCCGGGCTCACTCACACACCAGGTCCCTGAGGTCCCCTTGGCCACTCTTGATGCCTGTACCAAAAACATGAGCTTGAGGGCAAGTGGATCCTTTGAGCCTGCTGCGGTCCCTGGACAGAGGAAGCAGCAGTGGCTTGGACACAAGCCTGGGTAAGAGTCTCAGGGCTTCCCCTCACAAGCCTAGCTACAGGCAGTGGGTTGGCCATTTTCTCTGCCTCTTCCTTCTCATCGGAGAGAGAGCCACACTGCAGTAAATATCACATGCATTGTCTGAGAGCTGAGTCTAAAGCAGGCTCCGTTTTTGCATCCTGTACAAGAAGCAGCCCCCACAGCCCTGGGGCCACAAGCAGACTCAGGCACGGTGACTGCTCTGCTCTTGAAAATGAAATTGAGAAAGCCCCTTCACATTTTGGTTTGTTTTTGCCTCAGTTTCTATTAAGGGGGAATGACTGTAGAGTCCATGTCACAGAGAATCATGACATAGTGTCTGAAATTCACCTATCCAACAGTTACTATGGGATGGACCGAAGTCATCTAGTCAGGATGCTTTTATATATGAAGAATTAGCTAGGGCCCCATGTTCCTAGCCTGTCATCATGGATTACTGTGTAGTTAAAATGACAGGACTCAGAGACTGTTTCAGTGAAGTTTACATGCTGTGTTAAAAAAAAAAGTTATTGGGGATGGAGAGAGGACCCAGGTTCGATTCCCAGCACTTACATAGTGGCTCACAACTGTCTGTAACTCTACTTCCAAGGGATCCGATACCTTCTTCTGGCTTACTGAGCACCAGGAATGTATGTGGTGCACAGACATATGTAGCAAAACACACCTGTATACATAAAAATATATTAATATACATAAAAATAAATAAACAAGCAAACATTTAAAAATTTAAAAGGAGGCTTTCTGATTATTCCAATACATTGGACCCACAGAGAGACCGAGTTTGCAAACTTGTATAAAATAAAGGCTCTTTGCTTTAAAAAAAATTTTTTTAAAGGAAAAAGTATTTGTGGGGCTGGAGAGTTCAGTGTTTAAACAGAACTTGTTGCTCTTCCAGAGAACCCAAATTCGATTCCCAGTACTCACTTCAAGCAACTCACAGCCACCTTTAACTCCAGTCCCATGGGGTCCAATGCACTCTTCTGGCCTCTGCAGCACTGCACTGACATGCACAAAACCAGACATACGCATGAGCACACACATACACTCAAATAAAAATAATATAAGTAAATCTTTTTTTAAAATTGTTGGCCATAAGGAATTTCTCCACATAACCACATAAAACCACACATCAGGCTGCTTGTGGTACCCAAACAGTGAGAGAACTGGTGACTATTTTATGACCATTTAAAGGGCCAGTTTAACCTTGCTTCTGAGTTTGTAATCCTTAAATATGCAGGATCCTTTCATCCGCGTCCTCTGATTTCCCCAAGGTAGCCTGTGACTCTTAGCCTAGGGACCACCTGCATTTGCCTTAGTCTCCATGTGCGTCCTTAGAGACTTAGCTGGCTCTACTTCCTCAGAACTGGCTCTGCTCTGACCCCTGGTCTCACATATTTAATTAGCCGGTCTCCTTTAGCATTTCTGAAGGATGAGAAGTCCCCGTGGAGAGTCTGGAGGCCAACTCTGCTCTTCTGTGTGTGTCTAGTTCTGAGTAGTCCCTCTCACTACCTCTCCTCCTCACCGCTTCAGGCTCGTACTCCATCTTGTTCTCACTCCTAAGGGAAAGCAGTATTTCTCCAGGGTTTATTTCTACCTCCAGGCTCATCCTCCTGACTTCTCACAATCCTTGTTTTCTGACACTTTCTCGTCTGAGTTTCCATCAATTGAGAGGACCCTGCCAAGCAAGGTCATGGCTTGGGTAACATATTAACATATTTGCCAAATAAGGTCACGGTTCATGTAACATATTGACATATCTGAATAGCCTCTCCGTGCTGGCATTCCTCAGAAACACTTTAGGAAAGTCGGGTAAGATGAAAACTTTCATCATTCCTCCTGATCTGGGGGTGGAGGAAAAGAGGTAGGTTTAGAAAATCATGAGGGAAAAAAGCTTCACAAGGATTGACGTAAAAGAGAAGGAAACAGAAGTCAGGGCTCGCTCCGGTCTTGCGTGACCTCACGTTTTTGTTTCAGTTCCTCAGGAGGTATTTCTTGACAAACAGACAATGAAGAATTGCAGATATGATCATTGCCTGTGCAAGTCAGTAATGCTGAGGCCTGATTGCTGCAGTTTCTGAGATAAGCCGGCAGGCCATCACTTTGGGGTGCTGCTTTGGGGCTCTGATTGACTTTTAAACCGGCCAGGACAGATGGGCTGGCTCCTCTTGAATGTTCCTACAGGTTGTAACTTAATAATTTGAGCCACAGGGTTTCAGTGAACATTGGTCAAATTTGCTTAATTTTTAAGTGTATGTTAACCATTGGTTGCTCTTAATCAGGTCACGGTGGAGCACCAGGTACTCAAAGGAACACAGATTCTTTTTGGAGTAATACTCTGAAAATGCTGTGCATATTTTCTGTGCTCATTCAAGGTCATTGCACAAGCTGTCCCTTCAAGCACCTACTTGTTCCTCTTGGACTGGGGAAGGGTCTAGTCTTTGAAGTTTTACAGCCATTTTGGAGAAAATATCAGGGCTCAGTGTTTCAAAGCTCCAGTCTGAGGCAGAGTTGTGGGCGTGAGCCTGTGCCAAGCACTATCTCTGTGTGTTTGCCACTCCCTTAACCCCTTTCTACCCTCAGTTTTCTTATCTGAAATATAGCTAAGTAATCATACCCACTTCTCAGCTGGTGTTACATTTGATTGCAAATAAGTAGAAACCAGAGATATTAGTACTGTAAGCAAAAGGAAGCTTGTTTTGATCTCATGTATAAAATCAGAAACACACAGCCCAGACCTAGGGTGGTGGCTGCATTTCATTAAATTTTGGGGGGGCCCAAGTTTATTTGTACTGACCCAGATTGTCATCTTCTTTCTAGACATATTTGTCCATTATTTGTTTCTAAAATGAAAGGCCCGTGCCTGGGTAATTTGCAAAGAAAAGAGATTTATTTAGCTCATCACTCCGGGTGTTGAAAGTCCAAGAGTAGATGGTGCCACTGTTTTGGCCTTGTGAAGGGGTGTGACAGGGTCACCATGAAAACAGTATTATTATAAAAGTGCTTATAAGAAGGAGAGCCCCCAGGGGGCTCCAGGAGACCAGTGAGCAGAAAGGACCATTCTTGTTCTTCTGTAACAACCCGTTCTGTTGTGAACCTACTGGGGAGATGAAAGAATGACTTTAATCTTCTCTCTGGACAGTTCATCCAAGTGACCTAATTACTGTTCTGATCTCCATCCCTTAAAGATTCCACTGCCTTCCAACAAGGCCATGCTGAGTCTAAGCTTCCTGTACATGAAGCTTTGGGACACACATTCAAACTGTACCCGATATGTAGCACCCAGGGAGCAACATAGAAGAGATGAAGAAGAAAGGGAAGCCTGTTCACATGCTATCTTAAAGAAGTTCCTGCAACTCTCTTGCATGATTTCCGTTAATCAGAATTGCGTCACTTAGAAGAGGGGATGGAAAATCCTGATTTTATTCTAGTTGATCCCTGACTTAGTCTATTTTATGCTGCTATACTATGCTCTATTATATTCTGCTCTTAGTCTATTTTATACTCTATTATAAAAGAGTTCCTGAGACAGGGTAATTATAATCAGTGGAAATGCACTGGCTTTTGTTTATAGAGGTTGAGAAGTCTGGTGAGGGTCTTATTGCTACACCATTATACAGCAATAGAAGACAGGGTTTTGTTATGTAGCTCTGGCTATCCTAGAACTTGCTATTCAGACCAATAGACCAGACTCATGTGGAACTCATTGAGATACACGTGGCTGTGCTTCCCAAGTACTGGGATTAAAGGTGTGTGCCACCGCACCCAGCCAAGTTCATCCTTTTTAATGGCTCCAACCTACCTACCCACCCATCCATGAGGATAGAACCCTCATGGCTCATTCTGCTTTTTAAAAGTCCCCCATTTCTCTCTCTCTCTCTCTCTCTCTCTCTCTCTCTCTCTCTCTCTCT
>LOJH01010537.1:0-21731 GCA_001685095.1 Ellobius talpinus
TAGAAAGCAAAGTTGAAAATGAAACCATTGAACAAATTGTAGTGGTGATTGACTGCCAAAAGAGTAGTATGAACTCACTTCAGCAAACTGTTTGAAGTGAAGCAACGTGTCAACTTGTCTGTAGCTTTGACACTAGGCAAAAAAACCTTAAAGCGTAAGAAGAGCTGCCATTCACAGCATTGGATTATTTTTTAAATTCTTATTTGTTCATTATGTATTCAGTTCTGCATGCATGTGTGCCTACACACCAGAAGAGGGCACCAGATCTCATTATAGATGGTTCTGAACCACAATGGCCTTATGGGAATGGAACTCAGGACTTCTGGATGAGCAGTCAGTGCTCTTAACTTCTGAGCTATCTCTTAATCCCCGAGCATGTGATAATTTTAATGCCACTTGCTGCTTCCTATAATGGTTAACCAATAGAAATTGCTCAAAGCTAAGGCTGAAATGTATGCCTCCAAAGATAAACACTTGTTCAGCATGCATGGCGATCTAGATGTTAGGCCCACTGCTGAAGAAAAAGAAAAAAAATACATGATATAATAAATAAACGGTACATTCGGCCTTTTATTTATAGAGCAATTAATTCCATAGAGCTATTTAATTGAATATACTTGTGTTTAATGATTCTATGTACTGACTAACAAATGAGTTAAAATTCTTTTTAAAAAACTAACTGAAAACACATTTTAAACTCTATCCAAGATGATCTGGATATTTGACATGAACATTATCTCATTTCCCATGCCAAGATTTAGTGCAATCATCACTTCTCTTCATGGGAATCAAATGTTGCAGGTAATTCTTCAAAACTATCATAACATTACACTTATTATACTTGGAAAAACATAAAACACATTTCACTCAGAAACACTGATTTTTTTCCTAAAAGCTCAAGGAATAACTATAATATTATATAATTTTAAATTTTAACCTAGTAGTTAAGATCAATTGTTTTCAACATTCAACAAATACATATAAATCCCTGCATCCAAAGTGCAACAAAATTATTGGAACAAGCTTAACTCTTATACCCCATATATATCCCACTGATATTTTGTATAATATAATGAAGAAGGCATCTGCTTCTTTCTATCTTTTCTCTCCTATGTGTTCATCCCACTTCTACTAAAATAATCACTACATATTCTAAAATGAGACAAATCCCTCAGATGGAAACTCAGTAGCTCACAGGCTAGAAGATCTGCTTTCACACCTGTATCATTTTGGCAGAAAGATACTTCCTTTAGATAGAAAAAAATACAGTAGGAGCCAAGAACAGTCATGTAATGCCCTTTGGCAGCTCTCCTACACTACCATATATCTATTTTTAATCTCTAGGGATAATTTGCAGAAATAGAATCTCCTAATGTATTGTTGAAATATGTGTTATTTTGACAGACAAAATGAAAACTCACTTAAGTTTCTTAACTTTTTTAAAAAGTACTTTCCCCCAAATGTTATGGTTGTTAAACAATGAAGAAAGAAATGTGCTTACAAATTAATATTAATGTTTTGTTCATCTTCATCTGTACTATGTACAAGGCATTGTTTATTCAAAATAATTAACAGGTTGCACTCAATAGCATTTGTTTAGAGGAATAAGTAAGCAAAAGAATTTAAAATATCTCAAACTCCTTTTTTTCTCCATATAACTTATAAATCCCTTTACAACTAACCTGTGTTATGAACCTGGACATAAGATAGTGGGATTTATATATGTATTGTCCTACTTCCTTTCTCTTCCCTCCTTCAACCTGTCTTTTCATTACAATTGTGTGATGGAATAATATCATGATCAAGTATAGCACATGGCACTATTACAATATGTCATTGTAATTCTCCTGCTTGAACAGTAATCACTTACACTGTGCCCATCATTTATTCCTCATTAACTATGTTGCAGTTCTTCCTGTGCCATGGCTATTGTCATCTAAAGTGGTATGGGTAAGATTTCAATCAAAGAATATCTTCTATAAATTTTAATTTCTTGTTTTTTATATATTTTCATATAACTTAAAGATATGTCACCTTAAGACATGCAAAATATTTTAGGATATTGAAAATAGCCATCTGCAAGACAAATTGCTCCAGCCACATTTGACTGTTTTGATCAGCAAGAATCAAAGGCATACAAATTGCTGTATTCAGTCACAGTAATTTGGAAACCCTAAGAATGTTTTTTCTGAACTTCACTAATATGTTGCATATGACTTATTGATGTTTTCATTTTTCTTCATATTATCATATTATACCATGTTGGTATTATTTTTCAAATGGGAATCACTGTTTAGAAGAGTTGAAGTATGAAGATTTCAGCACATAACACCTCTCTTATTTTTGAAAATAAAAATAGTGTTTCTGAAGCAAAATTGGAGTGTTTGTGTCCCAGAAACAAATATTTTATTCTCACCAAATCAATGTTCCAATGTGGAGGCAGTTTCATGGAGCTTTCTATGGCTACAGAACAAAGGAATGTATAAATCAAGGCATTTAAGAAACAAATTTGTGGAAAAGTTGATTAAGCAAACATATCAGACAGAGGGATAAATATTATGGCCCTCTGTTGTCATTTGATAAAATTAGTAGAGAATAAAGTTTTGTTGACTTAATGATTTCCAACACATATCTGCTTAAGAGGATATCAGTTCTAATGTAGAGGCAGACCTGTGCCTGTAATGCAGAATGGATCTGTAAGAGAATAAAGGCTGCCCAGAGAAATGTCTGTCTTATCATCTTATCATTAATCTAAAGCTCTCCACAGTCAAACAAGTTTTTATTAGTTGCTTACAGTGCAGACAATTCTTTCTAGAATTCTCACTTACATTCTCCCCTGATGACCAAACATAACATTTTGTGTGTGTAGAAGGCCACATCTTATTTATTGATATTATAAGGTTTCTCATAGCTAGAAAGATTATTTCTATGATCTGAGATAGATGGAGCTGAGTATTGGGTAAGACAGAAGTCTTTAGGTCAGAGAAATGGCTGAAAAAAGACATTAAGAAACAAACTCTTCTGGGTGGCAGTGACTTTTAATTCCAGCAGTTTAATCCCAGCACTCAGGAGGCAGAGGCACCTGGATCTCTGTGAGTTTGAGGGCAACCTGATATACAGAGAGTTTTGGAGGATAGCCAGAACAAGTACAAATCTAAACCCTTTGTCAAAAAACTCAATAAATAAATAAATATAAAAAATTAAATCCTATATTTTGTCAAAATTGTTAGCCATCATAATGCAGATCTGATGCTTCCTTTCTTCTCGTTCTTCCTTTGTTTTGAACATAATGTTTATATGTATAATGGGAATAGTATGCATAAAAGAAAAATAATCAAGAACATTGGCTTCATGGAATGAAGGTAACAGATAAAGAAAACATGCCATTGAAATAGCTAAATTTTACATTTTTAAATGGCTAAATTGACTGTTTCCCCTGTATAGGCATTTATTTCCACTCTATGAGTTCTACTTACATTATTTGTGCTCACAACATTGTAGCCTATATCTTTGTTTCATCACAAACAGTATGAGATCGTACTTATAGGAGAGGTGTGAAGTGGTGGGAGGGGAAACTATGGCTGGGTTGTATTATATGAGAGAAAAATCCACTTTCAATAAAAAAAGAAATAATTACTGATTATTTATTACATTATATAACAATATATAATCATGCACATCATATCAAAGAAAAAAGAAGGAAAATTCTGCCAAAAAGTAGACCATATTTTTGACTCACTGCTAGTATCTATTGAGACACAAAAAAAGACAATAAAAAATTCTTTCCATCCTTTCAACTAATGAATCAAGCCCACAAGTTCTGCTTTTTAAAAGTTTCTGTATCTCACTTAGAAAACAAGTAACTTTCTTCATGAAAGAAGAGAGAAAAGATTTATTTGCAAGTAAAACAATATATTACCGTGGTGATATAAGTACAAGCATAGCATGAACAGGCCTAGCATCCATTTCAAATATACCAGATTTATCTTCAAAATAGAATTATCTAAGATTTCAAAAACTGAAAAAAAATAAAAGCAAGCACCTGAGAACTCTAAAAATCCCCCAAATAAAAGGATTACTAGAAATGCAAAAATGATATGTATAAATGATAGCTCAGAAGTGATTGGGGATCTGAAAAGGACTGAGAGCCAGAACGTTGAGGAACCCATCATTTTCAATCCTGTTAATGAAATTTTAGTGATAAAGAAAACATAATATTTGTATAAAATAAGTAACCTAACCTGACTTCTGTGTTAGGGTAATGTGGTGGTTTTAATTAAAGTGGCCTCCATAGGCTCATATATTTGTGTGCCTTGTTCCCATCTGGTGAAATGTTTGGAAGTTTTAGAAGCTATGGCCTTGTTGGAGTAGGTGTGCCCTTCTTAGAGAAGGTGTGTCATGGGGGTTTTGAGGTTTCTAAAACCCATGGCAGACCCAGTCTCCCAGTCTGTCTCTGTCTGTCTCTGTCTCTCTCTCTCTTTCTGTCTGTCTGTCTCTCTCTCCTTCCTAAATCGACAGTCATCCTTCTTTGTATTTGGTGTTCTAGAGCCATACAGAACCAGATTTCTTTCTTTTATTATTATTTTATTTTTTTAAAAAAAATCTTTTTGCATTTTACACACCAATCCCAGTTCCCACTCCATCCCCTCCTATTCCCTCCAAATCTCCTGCCACAGTCCCATCCACTTCTCAGAGAGGGTAAGGCAATTGCTCTGAGGAAAGTCCAAGGCCCTCCCTACTATATTTAGACGGAGGAAGATATCCATCCATTGAGAACGGGTTTCAAACAGCCAGGATAAGCAGTAAAGATAAACCCTGGTGCCACTATCAGTGGCCCCACAATCTGCCCCAGCAATACATCTATCACCTACATTCGGAGGGTCTAGTTTGATCCCACGCTGGTTTCTTCCCTGTCCGGCTGGAGTTGGTGAGCTCCCATTAGCTCAGGTAAACTGTCTCAGTGGGTGAACCCATCATGGTCTTGACCTCTTTGCTCATAGTCTCACCCTTCCCTTATTTCAACTGGACTTTGGGAGCTCAGCTCAGTGCTCTGCTGCGGGTCTCTTTCTCTGCAGAAACAGATTTCTATATTAAACCACTCACTCTATGTGGTTTGGTACAACAGGCTTGACGAGCTATATTTTAGAATTTTGCCTTGTTTGAAAGCTCCCACAAAGCTCCGTATAATTTGATGCTTTATAAGTCATTTCTTATTAAAAATCATAATCTCTAGATTTACAGTATCTTATATGTCTTAAACACAAGGATTCATAGGAAAAATTGTAGCTAAACTTAATCTATTACCATGAAATCAACACAATTAATTTAAAGAATTTGTGAAAATTTGAATCTTACTTAAATAAGAGTAGTCATATATCTTCTTCAAGTAATTATTTTCTATTAAAATAATAGAACAAGAAAGGTTAAGGATATACCATTTGGAATTATTCCATGAAAAAGGTATTAATTTGCTCATTAGCTCTACTCTAGTATGCACTTTCAGTAGTGTAAAATTAGATTCATGTTCTTTTACCTCACTTAACGTTTTTACTACAAATTCTCTGTAGTATATTTGCAATGGGTAAGATTCCTTTTTTTTTCCATCTTGAAACAGTTCTAATGGTACCTTTGTATACAGAAGAGTAATCCAGCTTCCTCCCACCCACTTTAGTACTGGCTAATGTATACTTTCTATTGAAACCTACACTAACTCAGAGATGAATTAAATTTATATTTTAAAAATATACCAAAACTGTAAAAGTTTGATATAACTTGTCTCTTCCTTCTCTGCATTCCAAACATGAATTTTTCAAATTCATAGCCTCTGTTTTCATTAGTTTTATACCATATGCTATAAAGAACATACAAACAAACACACACACAAAGAGAGAGAGACAGAGAGAGAGGGGGATTTCTAAATACCTAAGTACAATCTCTATTATTGATAAGTGAAAGATCATGAGGCCTAAACCCTGCAATACACCAAGAGATATAGGCAACTAAGGAGTGCTGAGAGCAGGTTAAATAGTCTCCCTAGGGAAAGGCACATAAATTTGTTATACAATTTCAAATGGTTATCCCTGAAAAATCACATACAGTTAACATTGTCCACAGGCTGAGCTCAGTTTCAATGATAAATAGAAAAAATTTTGAAATCAATGATTATCTCAAAATTAATTGCAAAATTCATGATAATTAATATAAGGGTATTTACATCAGGAAAATTATACTCGATAAAAGATGGTTTAGCTTAATACTATTCTTATACTTTAACAAACTTTCAGTTCATTTTACCTCCCATTTATCTACATTAACCTGTCATTCTGTATTTGTTTCATCTGTCTCTTGTAGTGGAACAGACTTCGGATGAGAATGTGTTTGACACTGATGAGTAAATGCTCTTTGGTGATCCTGTTTTGTCTATGGGATTAGGCATGGCTCATTGGTGGCGTTAATGGAGAAGTTGAAAATAATAGAAATGATATATGAACTCAATGTCCCTGAAAAAACACACCTGAGATGTCAGAATAAAATGGGAATTTATTTTATGAATGTATAACTACAATGATAAAATTTCAGAAAATAAACTGAATATATTTGCTTATCATATTTTGTGTTACTTATGCATCTAACACAGTATGCATTGAATTAAAACAAGGTAAGGACTTTTGTAGTGGTCTCATTGGAGAAACCTGAATCGTTATATAATTTAACTGTCCATATTTTCTTCTTTTAATTCCCACAGTTTATTACTCTTGACCCATTATTTTAGGATTACAGGAAAACAGAGATTTGGTTGCCCCTTTAGTCATTCATTTACCCAACAATGAATATTATTCTCATGAAAGGTAATATTATTGATAATGTGATACAAACAATTGCCATTGTTCGCAAAAATCCCAATAAATCTATGTGACTTAGAACAGGAATTTCAATGCATTTATATTAATAAGAATACATGAAAAATTTCAGTGTCCAAGTAAGAAGGAAAATATACACCAATATTAATGCATATTATGCCTATGTTTCTTTCCTTCTTCAAAGTTAAATGTAATATTTAGCATATTTCAAAATTAGTCATCATCGTGCTTAAACATGATACCATCTTGGCTATAATGGAAGAGATAGTCTAAAAAATGTTTATTTAAACCATACCACATAATATTATAACAGAATTCTTATAATCTTTAGAGTTTTAGTTGAAATTTATTTCAATAAATGTTTATTTAAAATAAAAACTTAGTAATATAAAGAAATGAAATACTAGCATTGAATGTTTAAAAAAGAGCACTGTTAAAGTTAGTTTTCAGTGAAATGATTGGAAAATGGCCTTGTGAACATGATAGAGCAAATTTATTTATCTTTGCAAGACTCTTACAACTGATGGGATTCCCCAAGCCTCAAGTATTTATTACTTTAAACTTATATGAACAAAAGTGAGTGAATAATAAACATGAGCTAAAAAGGACAATTATAGACATGCTAAATTGAGCGGGGGGAACATCTTCAAAGGATTACACAAAGAACTACAGCTAACTAAGGAATAAGTGAATAGCACACAAATTGATTACCTAATACCCACTGGTCATCATTTAAAGGGTTGTATTATGTAGTTAGAAATATACACATATACAGGCATGCATGTAGAAACAATGAAAACATAGCCCAAGAATTTGAAAGAAAGCAGAGAGGACTAAATAGGTTGGTGTTAAAGAGAGGAAAGGTAAGGGGTAAAGTGTGTAATTATGTTATATTTTCACATTTCAAATGAAAAATTGTAAAGATCATTTGATACATTCTTTCATCTATGAGAATTATCTTAGGCATTTTTGTTCTAATACAGGTAGTAATCAGCACTAATGAATATCAGCAGTATACTAAAATATCCCTGTATTTTTCTGTTCACACTGAGAAAATATTCTAAAAAGTAGTCTCCATTTTTGAAATAAAAATAGGATAATGGACATATAATGACAACAAAGTAAAACTATCTCAATTTCAACTTCAAGGTAAGATCAGTAGAGAAAGACAACTTGTATATAGAAACCATGTTTCATTAGCAATTACAATAATCATGATAGCAAATACACTATTGAATAGCATAATCCCATATTTTTTTTCTCTTTGGATGCTAGGGTGTTTGTTAGCTAGTTATTTAACTATATAGCTAGTTTGTTGTTTGATTAAGGAAGAATTTCATTTTGTAGGCTAAAATGACATTGAGGTTATCATATATCTCAGGCATTCCTCCTACTCATACAAACTCTCTATCTCATTTTACCAAGCGATAGATTACCAGTGTACTATTGTGAGTTACCAAGTTTCTGTCCTAAAATTTGTGTTTTTAAGTCTTTTTTTTAAATTAAAGCATAGTTGTCTTATTTCCCCCTTCCTTTTCTTCCTTCCAATCTTTATATACATACACGTGTATGTATACACACACACACACATTCCTAATTCTATAAATGTAGCATGGTCAGGTCCATATAATACCACTTGTATGTATTTGATTTAAGTTCTGATTATTTGGTACTGAATAATACTCATGAAGTCATAATAATATTGCTGTCTAGACAAGACCGGAGCAAAGATGACATCAATGGACATACCAACAAAAAAGGTGGGCATCTCACAGGGCCTCAACACTAAACAAAGAACTATAGGTAAATAAGCAATGCTGAGGGCAAACAAAATGGTCTTCATACTGTTGAGCCATATGTTATTTGTTCAAGTGGAAACATTTCCTACATCTTTTACTATAAACAATAAGTGTACATTCAAATTATTTTGTTTGATATATATTTTTAATTTTTATATAATGTTTTAATGCTTTCTCTACGTTAAGTCCTACAAGATCTCCATACCTAGTTTTCCTTTACATCTTAATAACCTGACAGTCTAACCTCTTCAATACTCAGTTGCTTAGCAGTTAGAGAGCATCTGTGGATATTCTAAATGAAACATACATATCTAAAGCATAAAATTTAGTATCTTCATAGAAAAGAAACAATTTAATGTTTGTATTTCTAGGTCTAAGTACTTCCTTCAGGATGATTGCTTCTAGTTTCACTCATTGACATGGAAGTTTCATAATTTCATATTTATTCACATCTAAATAATATTCTATTGTATAATACACATGTTTTCATTATCCACTAATTGGCTGGCTGACATTGATATTACATATATATATATGCTGGAATTTCACATATAAGATGAAGTATACATACAAATATATTAACATCTTCTGATTCAAGTGATTCTCCAACATTTCTAACAGTGGATCATAGCACAAAGAATTTCCATGATGTGTATATTCATAGGAAAAGATGCTTATTGGTTATTATTGCTGTGAAAAGATACCATGACCACAGCAGCTCTTACAAATGAAACATTTAATTGGGGTGATTTGCTTACTATTTTAGAGATTGATTCATTATCATCATTGTGGGGATTATGGCAGTATGTATTCAGATGTGGTGTTAGAGTAAAAGCTAAGAGTCCTACATCTCGCAGGCAACAGGAAGTGACTGGAAGTCACACTGTGGGGAAGCTTGAGCAAAAAAGACCATAAAGCTCACTCCAGTAGTAACTTACTTCTTCCAACCAGGTCACCCTTCCTAACAGTGCCACTCCCTTTCGGGGACACTGTCTTTCAAATCACCACATTCATGATGTCCCCATATTCACAATACTCGATGGTAGTCAAGAACTTCGAGAGTGCCCTTTTAATCATTCCAGGCTTCAATTTGGTCATGTATGCACATAAATGTTAAAATTTTATTGACAAAGACACCAAATACTTGAGTCACAGAACACGAAAAATAAGGCTAAAGGGAAAATATAAAATGTATATTTCATTTAAGTAAATTATGGACAGTGGGTTGCAATTTTCTTCCCATTGTTCTTTTCATTGCTTCTTTCTATATTCTAGTTTTGCATTTCATATCATTTCCTTTCCTCTCTATATTATTTCAAGTTGGCATTTGATATTTCAAGCAATTGGTCTCTAGAGATATCTCAGTGCTTCAAAGCCCTTGTTGCTTTTCCAGACAACTCAAGTTCAGCTTCTTGCATCCATGTTTTATGACTCATGAGTAGTTTTAACTTTATATTAAAAAGATACTTCACCTGTTTTGGCCTTTGTGGACACAGACACACAGACACAGACATACACACACACACGCATGCACATATATACACACATTAAAACATTTAAAACCATTAAAAACTTTAAGAACACCTACATAGGAAGTAGTATTCTAAAGATCAAGGGGAGATGGGCACAAAGTTCACCATTAGCTGATTAGCTATTGCCAATTATTATCTGCTAGGAGAGAAGGATAAGTTTTCTTATAAGAGCATGTTCCATGATGAGTCAGCCATACTCCAGTGGAAGGTCCCACTCTTAAAAGCACTTGGCTAGCAAATATTGGCCTTGGTGGAGGTGGGAGAAAGACAGAAAGATGGATGGAAAGGTTACAGGGTGCAGAACTGGAAAGACAAAGGAGAAAGGGTGAATATGACAAACACCATTGTGTGAAAGTCTCAATGAACTTGTAAAAATATTTTTTAAAAGAAGAGGTAACTCATCTAGAACAGATGATCAAGAACCTCAGCATAAACTCTGGGCTATAAAGTTCCTAGAAATATTTCAGCATATATGCAAGATACACTAACACACTAACATCTGAAGCTTTGTTATAACAAAACACAAAAGTATTATCTAAATAAAGAAAACATTGCTATCTAGGATTTCAAATTTTAAAAAAAATGGACCTAACATATAATTCCCATGTGATGAAGAATAAAAAGAGAAGTTCCAGGCAATTCACTATTGAATAGGCAGCGCTTTGCTGCATGCTTTCAGCTTGGGGTATATTTCTGTAGGTTTTAGTAATCAAGGGAGTATTACATTTCAGATGCTTACACTCATTTGAGGAATAACTAGTTTAAATAAATCATTGGCCATAATTATATCAGAATCATTTAGTGTATGTTATTTTAGGACTTTTGTTATGTAAGCAGATTTCTAAATTTGAATAATAATGAAGAAACAAACACTGTAATTATGCAGTAAAAGTAATTATTTTTGATAATTAATTTTATGATTTTTTCATTGCTTATTTGTACTGATATTGATGGAAACACTACATTCACACTTATTAAAATGCTAGGGAAGATTGTATTTAGGGCTATCGAAATTAAAATACATCAGTAAAGTAGCAGCTATATTCAACTATAAGTACAAAGACAAGCTCTAGTATGATGGTTATACTTGGTTTACAACTTGAGAACATCTGGAATTAAAGAAAACTCTGCAGTGTCAGGGTATATCTCTAGGAATCTTTTCCTAATTGGATCAGTTGAAGTGGGAAGCTCCACCTCTAATATGGATCTTTGAGGTAGAAATATACACCTTTAATCCAGATCATTTTGAATGGGAGGGACCCCCTCTAAGTTGGGCCACACTTTCTACTGGAAACCTATATAAAGGACATGGAAGAGGGATGCTCTCTTTCTTTATACCCACTTTTGCCTGCCTTGCCAACAAGCCCATTATTTCACTGGCATTAAAACCTTCTTCTTTAGGATACTAACCTATATTGAAGACCAGTTGAGACATCCAGCCTTGTGAAATGAACAATTACTAGATTGTTGGATCTTGTGTGCATAAGCACCTGCTTTTAGGTTATCTGGGCCACAGACTGTAAGTCATTCTAAAAGATTCCATTATATATAACAAATAAAATATATTAATATGATATAATATTATAAAATATTTATAATATATTTAAAGGACATTTATCTCTCTGTGAGAGAGAGACACACACAGAGAGAGAAAGATTCATTCTTTAAATTCTGTTCACCTACATTACCCTGACTAATACATCTAGCCAGGATGTGATAATGGAAATAGGCCAGGATTTGGAAAATTACTAGGGCGATGAGTAGTAATGGTATAATTACATGACTTCAGCTGAAAACAAGATCAGGCAGTGATGGAGAAAACAATCTAATCAGAGCTAGGCATAGCAATATGTGCCTCCAATCCTATTATTCTAGTAAGAACAATGTTGAGAATCGGAAAAGTTCAGGGACTTCTTGAACTACATGGTTGTCCAGAGCTAAAGAAAGATGCTGCGTGATAATTGCTCTTGTCAAATTCATGTGATTTAGATTCACCTGAAAGTCAAATTTCTGCATCTGTTTGTGGAAATATTTCCTAAGTAGCTTACCTGAGGTGGAAATACTTACCCTGAATGAGTATCACCCCATTATCTGGTGTCCCATGCTGAATATGAAAGAGTGAATAGGATATCATGGGGAGCAGTCATCTCTCCCCACTTCCTGAATGTTGAGTCAATGTGGTCAGCCACATCATGCCCAGACCACACTGTTTTCCATTCCAGTATGGACTGTGCATTCAATCCATCAACCAATGTAAATATCTCTTTCCTCAAATTATATTTTAAGGTATTTTGTCAAAAAAACTGTGGTGATATTTTGTTTGTGTTTTAACAAATAAAGTTTGCCTGAAGACCAGAGCTCAGAGCTAAGTAAGCCACTAGAGGCTAGGCAGTGGTGACAGGCACCTTTAATCCCAGGACTGGTGAGACAGATGCAGAAGGATCTCTGTGAGTTCAATGCCACCCTGGGCTACACTAGATTGATCCAGTCTCAAAGAGAAACAGATGGGGATGGCCCACACCTATAATCTCAGCACCAAAGACGTGAAGACAGGAAGAGATATGGCTGATTGGAGAGAGGAATACAAGGTGGGAGAAGGTGGGAACTCAGATGTAATCTGAGGTAGCAGTCTGAAGCAGTCAGTCCGAGGAACAGTCTGAGGATACAGTCTGAGGATAGTCTGAGGACACAGTCCGAGGAACAGTCCTAGGATACAGTCTGAGGATACAGCCCGAGGATACAGTCTGAGGAACAGTCCGAGGATACAGTCTGAGGATACAGTCTGAGAATGCTGCCTGAGGATTAGTAGAGACGATCACCCCTTCAGTCTGAGGGTCGAGTAGAGTTAAAAGGCCTCTCTAGTGGTTGGCGGCCCTGCTTCTCTTATCCTTCAGCGTTCACCCCCTAATATCTGACTCTGGGATTTATTTAAGACAAATTAGAATCTGTATTATAAAAAACAACAAAATAATGAGGACAGCTTATCTCAAAGAAGGAAAATGAACTGATTAGATATTGAGAGAAATTGTGAGTGGTTATCCAAGCTTGGTAGGTAAAGATAAAGGTATAAGTTTGAAGACAGCTTGATAAAGAAGGCCAGAGTTGCCCAATTATACTCAATGAAAGAGTCTCTAGGGATAGTCAGATGGTTCAATGGGTAATGGCTCTTACCATGCAGCCCTGATTGTCTGAGTTTGATTCTAATGACCTGCATGGTAGAATGAGAAAAAAATCTACTGCAAGTTATCCTTTGAACTTTTACATGTACATTACGTATGCATAGTATGGCATCCGTGTTTACATGCACACAAACACATGCTCACGCACATATACAATTATTCTCTGTCTCTAATATATTATAGTTCTATGAATCACTTGCTTTTTAATAATTCTGTCTACCTGTGATTTTAACATAAATTACATGAATACATGCCACTTTCTCTTTGAATATTTGCAATGATAATAACAGTAACTGAGAAATAAAAGATGTGGCCTCATTCTTGTGCTAGTTAATGAAACAATATGTAAAGAAGTGATACTATCATGAGCAAATTTATGGCAAGTTTTTTTAGGAAAATATAAAAGGTAAACATAGAAGGAGTAATTGTGGAAAAACTTCGAAAGTAATGATCAGGAACTGGCTTTTAACTTAACATTTTAATAATACCTCATTAAGGGATAATTCAGCTACAAGAAAAATGATTAGGAAGCATCCTGGGCAAAGCAAGCTGCCCAAGAGACCTAAGGAAGTCAGAGACATGCTAAAGTACCCCATGAGCTCTACATCTCCACACTGCCTTTCACCATTTATTCTTCATCCATAGCCCAGCTGCTGTCATTGAACACAAACAGGCATCTACGCTGGAGCTTCCAGTGGCTGCTGTCCTCACCCAGACAGCACCATCCCTATGCTAAAGTGACAGCATCTGCCCAGTTCAGTGTGCCTAGTCTCTATTAATTCATTCTCATTTCTTTCATTCACCCCTCATTGTGACTTGAAAATTAGCAAACAGGCTGTATTCAGGATTCGTGCACTTTGCATGTCCCCTTTCCTCGGATACTTTTAGAAACCATTCACTTAACTTCACAATCTGCTCAAAAACTTTACCATGGGAAAATGGTCTCTGCAAACTATCCTTAATGTAAATAGCTTTCCCTAACAAGCTCAGCTGCTAGCCCTGTTTATTCTTCACTACTGAGCTTACAAACTGCCAGTACTATACACATGCAATATGCATACAATATATTTATGAGTACAAGAAAGGCTCATAAAAAGACAAAAAGTCCTTAACATTCATTTTTTTTGCTCAATTATCTTTCTGAGTTACAAACTATTACAATTATCACTTGATGGATAAGAAGATTGTGATTCTCATGAGTTGATACAGCGTGGCTACAGCCACTCAGCTAAAAGCAACTCTGCCTATCAAGGATTTATCAATTTTTAATGACTGTTATCCTTTAAAATGTAGACATTATGTATTTTAAATATCCTTACAGTGGACAATTAAAACTGAAACATCAGTTAGACAAGTATCATTGTATAGAATGTTCAAAGGCTCGAGATATAGCTCTCCAGTGTGTACATGATGAAGCATAGTTAAGCGTGCATTTAAAGGAGATATCCACATGCTTTGTACAATGCGAAGCTTGTTCTCCTAGAAAGGGAAGTCAGACACAAACATTTAAAAATCTGCAAAAACTGAAGTTCCAATTATTGACAGGTGCTGATTAAAAGAGGTTTAATTTATTCCAAATAATTTTACAAGAAGAACATAGTATATGGCTTTTTCTTTACCTTCTTTGTGTTCAACAGGAATAAAACATGGATTTCATATACTTGCCAATTCATATCAGCAAATCTGGATACAGATGGACCAATTTAGACTGCTATCAGATACAGAATATGGACTTTTTTTCTTCATCTCCTCATTTAAGGACTTCCACATCCCTTTCTTATAAAAGCATTCATGTGTTTTGCATTCCCTTTGTGTATGTTTTGGAATAGCATACTTCTTGCTAATGGTAGCAGTTAGGACTACAAAGCATCTAGAAATAAACCATTTCACTTGAAACTAAGACAAATGTAGACACATCAAAAATAATTATGTCAAAAGCATTTGGATGAATATGTTAAATTAGAGATAAAGGGACAGGTAGAATCGTTCCTTGATCAATTGGAGTATTGTGTTTTGAAAGGGAGGTGAATACTAAGCAACAAAGACAAGCGTGAGATGACATAATTAAACCCTTTCATGACAGAAAATATTCCTCCTCTTCCCGTAGTTTGTCGCTGTCTTTAGCATGAAATACAAGGTTGCAATTAGAGCAATGCACAGCACAAGTACCAAATTATGTTTATTAATGGATAAAGTACTGTCACCTAAGCATTTTTATGTGTGCATAAAATTGAAAATTATATGAACTGGCTTTGATAAAGTATAAAAAGACTATTTTGCATTAATATATTTATTTAAATGACCTTTACTAAAAAGTTATGGAAGGGCTCATCATTAACAATTGCTTTAGTCATTTGTTAATTAAGGCTGTCCTCGTCCAGTGTTAATAGGACTGGATGTTCTTAGTCTGACTGCAACAAGATATGCCGAATTTGGCTGCTGTCTCTGGGAGGCCTTCCCTTTTCTGAAGGGAAGCTTAGAATTAGATTGGGGGAGAAGGAGGTTACCAGGAAGAAGTAAGGGGAAACTACAGTCAGGATGTAGTATATGTGAGAAGCATCAGTTAAACAAAAATAATTGCAAAAATACAAAACATTCTATGGTTAATAAAGATGGCTCAGTCATGACAAAACCTTTAAAAAATTCAGAAATCTCAGACACTTAAAAGACAGATAATATTACTTTTGAAGATATTATGAGATATATCCAAATAAAATGTAACCATTTAAACTAAGAACATATATATCTTAAAAGAAAGTAATTAATCTTATTTCATAAGCATATTAGATTATTTGTTAAGGTGTTCATTGCAATAATTGTTAAGTAAGCTGTATTTTATTATATCTAAGTTAATTTTGAAAGAAAAAATAGTCACTGATTAAAGACTGAACATTAGTTCTTATTACTCCAATTTTGCTTGATTAAATCCAGAAAGATACTATTTCTATACTAGTATGCATTTTGAGATAGTGAGGGCCAGTACATCAGCATACTTTGGGGACCAAGTAGTATAATTTAACTCTCAGGAATATTATTTGCAATATACTACATTAGAAAAAGTAGGGAAACAACTGAGATTCCAATACTGTCCTAATTTGCTCCTTGTACAGAGGGTTGTGCATCCTGTGGCATGTCACTGGCTTTTTAAAGTTGTCTCATCTGTCAATAATAAGACACTCCGAAAATCTTGGGGGTTAACAGACTGATGCTATTGGAAGTCCAACCTCAAAAATACTCTGTTAATCAGTACAGCAAGAATAGTCTTTGCTTATGAAGCAAAGTCAGCTGGCGTACATATGGATGAAACCTAAGACAGGTTTTCTAATCAAGAGATCAAATTAACCTCCCAACTTGTTCACTAGAAATCTCTCCAGATGCATGTAAACGAGATTCTTTATCTCCCATTTGAAAATACAGTTCTGATGTTGAGTAATTTTGTAAGAATCTCCAAATTAAAGCAATTTCAGATAAACATGCTTATAGCCTTCAAAATATGGTCAAAGTAGCTTATCATTTTTAGTATGGAAAAAGAAAATTTATTATCAACTTTTTCTATGAAATTTTGAGGTGAAATCTACTTAGTTTATTCATTAATTATGATCTAATATATAATACAATGTACCCATGTTCTATAATTATTTTGATTAAAGATAAATTCTGATATTGACATTTCAATATTTCATCTATGCTATTAGATAAAACTATCAATTTATATATAAAGGAATAAAGCATTCTCTTTGCATGGTGCGTGCATATGTGTATATGTACCTGTATATGTTTATGTGCTATGAACCAGAGTGCATTCGTAGGTGTCCATGTGACGACTTAATATATTGGAGGTTGTACACAAACACACACACACGCACGCACGCACACATACAATATGACCTTGACCGTAGTGTAGACTGAGTATCCTTTTCTCAGGAGCCATCATTTTCCTGTGGCCCTTCATTTAGAGCTAGGGCCTTATAAGGCTTTCCACCCACTGCACTGGCATGCCAAGTGGTGTTATCATTTTTCAAGTCTTGTTTAGGCAACCATATTTTCAGATTTCTTGGGTGTATCTTCTCTGCCATATATTAAAAGATACTGCGTCACAGAAGGTTTCCTTGTGCTTTGTTTCTTAAAATATTTCTACCCCATCTTCTAAAACTTTCCCTGAGCATTTTTGGAAGCATTTGGTGGGAAGGTTGTATTGCAGATGTACCAGTTGATGATTGTCACTCACTTTGAGTTGCTCTTCCTGTTTTAACCAATTGTGAACTTCTGTAATGGTGTCAGTCTGCTACAATAAGAATTTTCTTCGATGAGGAGTGTGCCAATACACTTGTCTGGGGGTATAAGTGTTTATAATGCAGTTGGGAATTATACTGGTTTATAAAACGGACAGGAGTAAATTCTCCTCTAGGTTCCCTGACCTCAGCAGCCAAAAGTAATTCGAGAATTATACAGCACCAGGCATGGATTACTTTGCATTGAAAGGCCATAAGCCCAATGAGAGAGCTGTTGCTTACCCCACAATATAATTGCCACTATTATAATCGTGAGATACCTTGCCATAATGTTTATTGTTACTTTTGTGGTTTATTGACTACTCAACTCAGTAGAACAAGATTGCTTTCCTTCCTTGACAGTTTTCACAGTATCTTTAGACACTACAAGAACTGGCGTTCAGGCAGAAGCATTCCAAGTCACTTCCAACTGGATCCTTCCTATTTTTTGAAAGATTTTTCTAGTCAGTGCCTGATGTTATTTGTCCTAGTGTCATAAGTAAAATGCGACTTTCCGTCTAAAAATTGTATAAACTTTTAAAATCAAACATTTTAAATTATTTGTTTTGTACTTGTCTTATTATTTTTATATTATGTTTATAAGCACAAAATGCCTCATATCTGGTTTTCTGTAATTACTTAGTTTATATTAATATTAAACATGCTAATTTATTCTGTTCTTGGATTCAACACTGAGCTCTATATTTCATGTAGTAATCATATCACATTTGTTGTTATATTTGTCAAGGTATACCTAGACTGAAACAGTTTCTCAGTGTCTTTTACTATAATGATTTGAATTGTGTACTTAGCCATTTTCTAGGCTGTGGCTGTCTTGTGGTTTGTTCTCTTTTTTTCTCGCTATTTACTTAGGTGTGTGAAGTTTTGGAATTAGGTACAGCAGATATTCGGTATTATTCATGTCCTATGCTAGCAGGGTACAAGCTGCCAACACAGTGCACCCTTGACAATGGTAGACTTCATCACGTAGTGGTAGAAGTGTTTGTCAGGTTTCCACTTGAAAATTACAACGTTTCTTTATCTATACTGTCCCCTTGGCAAAGAAGTCACTGGATGCTGCAAATATGATAAAATTAGGAATTTCTCACCTGTATTTTTGTTCTACCTGAACCATTTTCCCTTGTATAGAAGAAAAGTCTTACTTGATAGTCTCCAATTTAAAATATAAGATTTGATTTCATATGTTTTATAAATTGTTCTGCCAGTATTCAAACATTTCTTACACATTGTTCTTTATCCTCTTTCTGATATTTTGTGTGAGAAATTGTGTATTTTAAAATTATCCAATATGTTTTCAATGTTTCAATAGAATTAGCTTTTATTCCTCTGAACTATTAAAGACCATCGATCTTTCCCCTTGCTATGTGAGATTTTGTAATCGGTCCAATTAAAGAGTTCATCATTTCTATTATAGTGTTTTTTATTAGAAAAATTTTCTTTTGCATATTTTTCTTAAGGTCCCCATTCCTCTGCTGCCAGTGCCCTTCTGTTCTTATGTTTATATTCTCCAATGCTTCCATGATACTATTATTTCATAATTGTTATCAGATAGTTTCAGCATCTAAATTATATCCAAATCTGTTTTGAATACTTTTGGTTCTTCAGAGTGTGTGGTTTTTTAATTGTTGTTGTTGCTGGTTTTTTTTAGATGTACTGGAATATATTTTAAAAACCAGACACTAGAGAATACAAGTTAAAGTAAATAAATGTTTAAGGATTTATGTTAAACTAGCTAGAGGTTAGGCTATATTCTGTTTCCTATAATTGCAACTAGAGGCATGACATTTCTCTTATGTCTTTTATTCCCTTTTCACTTGGCGAGGATGCTTCTGCAGGGAGATCACCTATGCAAGAAACTGTGCATCTTGTCTAGCTCTAATATTGTTATCACCCTGGAGGGTTGCTAGGGTGGCAGTGGGCTCCATGGAAGGGAGACAGAGTCAGCCATGTAATCCACTGATAAAGTTTCAATTATTTACTGTGCCCATCTCTTGGGAAGCAAGTATTCTCTAGACTTTCTGTGTCTCCTCTAGCAGTACAGCTTTCTTTTTCTGTGTCCTCTATTCTCTATCCTGAATTCAATTTTCTCTATTTATTTTTTGAAGCCATGATCTCTGTTGTTTATGGTTGGTTTTTATTTTTTGTTTATGCTCTTAAGTTGAAAATGAAAACAGAAACAGAGAGGACTAATTAATATTTCCATCATGGGGTGAGGATTTAGAATTCCACTGTCAGCATCCTGCATGATGAGCTGGACACACTTGAATATGGTTATTTTTCACATGGCCAGGGGAACATGATGTTTTTATTCTTTTCACTAGAAACAGATGCAGCTCCTGGAGACAATGGAGACCTATAGCTATGGATGTACAATCCCTAAAACTGTAATTTTCTTGCAGACATGATAGTCTGTCGTCAGGCTCCAACCACTGTTTATAACTATTCTGCAAATTATCCTGTCATTTTCCTTTCTGGTGCTTCTGTGGTATGGATTTTGGCTATGGAGCTAGCTATATCTGTCTCAGATTTCAGAATAGAGGTGGGTCTGCAATTTCAGTTTTGGGATTATGTTAAGAAATTATGTGATTTTTCCTGACAGTCTTTGTTGTAAAGAGAGACAGATGACTCCAAAGCTCTTCACATGGCAGCTGTGAAACTCAAAAGCAGACAAAATTATTTAAAATTAGTTGCTGATTTCTATTGAATTTACATTGTGCTGATTATTGATACTAAAATATTTAAATATCCATTTATTTTACCTACCAAAAGATATGTAATTATATATTTATACAAATGTGTGGTGTGTGTGTGTGTGTGTGATTTTGAAAACAATCACAGCTGTGTCATAGATGGAGTTCCTGAGAACAGGGAAGAAAGGCATTTCCTTGGGCTATAAGTAAAGTAAAGAAGGAACCTAACAAAACTCTATTGTTTATTTTATTTATATTTCTATGAATTGGGAAGTACCAGTTTTATAGATTGTAAACCTCATTTTCATAAAATTCAATGCGACCCAAAGAAATTGAAAGTATCTTGCTTGCTTTTAGCACGCAATTGAGCTTAATTGTCATGAAATAATTGCAAAATGTATCAATTTATTATTTAATGATGTAAATATATGTAAGCCTTAATAATCATTAACTTTAATTAAACATAGTTTTGAAGGAGAATATAATTTTTATGTCTCCATATTGAATAACAACTGGAATCAGACAGAAATGTTCACCCTAAGAAGATCAGAATATTTGGATAAAGACTTTAATCTAAACTCATGCAAGGCTTTTAAACAAAAGGTTTCATATATTTATTTTTCTTGATATTAGTATTAGTACCTGTAGCATCGTGTGTTGTTTGTGGTATATTAAAACTGAAATTCTATAACTGCAGTAAGACTGAACAAAATATAAAATAATAATATGACCATTTCTTTAATGATAATGCTAATGATACTGGACAGTGATGGCACACACCTTTAATACCAGAACTTGGGAGGCAGAGTCAGGTGGATTTCTGTGAGTCTAAGGTCAGCCTGGTCTACAGAATAAGTTCCAGAACAGCCAGGTCTACACAGAGAAACCCCGTCATAACAAACAAACAAAATGATAATGTTAGTGACACAGACAAAATAAATACAAACTATGTATTCAGTACATGAGAAATTATGCCTTCGGTTTAAGTGTTAACAGTTCAGAAGGGAAAGGTATGCTGGCCAGAATGTTTACAGCTCTTGAGGGAAAGGTATCCTGGCTGTCAGAAGCCAGGCAAAACCTATAGCTCTGTTCTGGTGGGGGATTGTTCCCACAGAAATGTAGCTTATGCTATTCTCTGACAAGAGCCTTTATAGCTCTGCTCTGCTCTGCTAAGGGAGTTTCCCCACAGAGATAGAGCAATCCTGCTCATCTCCAGTGAAAGCCCTTACAGTTCTGCTCTGGTGAAAGTCATTACTTCTCTTCCCTGCTCCACTCTGGTGAAAAAGGTTATTACTCAAATCTCTTTCAGGAGATTTGTTGGGAGGGAGGAATCCAGGAAAGTGGCTACCTTTACCGTCATGGAAAAACACAGCTTTTAA
>LOJH01010538.1:6212-22517 GCA_001685095.1 Ellobius talpinus
CTAGTTCCAGGACAGGCTCTAAAACTACAGCAAAACCCTGTCTTGAAAAAAAAAACCAAAAAAAAAGAAAAAGAAAAAAGAAAGAAAGAAAGAAAGAAATACAGTGTTTGAGGAAAGCAAATGGAAAGAAGCTTCTGTGCCTAAAGAAAAGAAATGTGGAGACAGTGCATTCTTTGCTACAAACCTGAACTGTAAGGGGACTTTTAACCATCCTGACACTGGACAGGGACGTGGCTCAAGGGACCCCAAAGCACAGCTTTGACAGCAAGCACCCTGGACAGTGCTCCTTCCTCTGAGAGCTCTGGCCCCCGAGTCCTGAAGCTGAGCCAGGCAGAAAGTCCAGAAATCTCTGGATGTAGTGGTGGTGGATTTCCCCTCTGACAGACAAATGGACAGCCTCCCAACACAGAGAAGTCAGTCCTGGTTCCCAGAGGCTATGTGTTACCCCCTCTGACTCACAACTCAACTGAAAGACCAAGATGTGGTCTGGGACCTGCTGCTGAGGCTGGAGTGCATACTGGGTCAGGAAATGGAAGGAGGCCTAGCCTGGAGAACTACCTCTCAGTATGCACAACACAGCCAAGGCAGCCTATGATGAGAGCAGGAGAGACGTCCCAAGGAGGTCCCAGAAATCAGGCGTGGGTCACCTCAGTCCACCAGCCACCATGGCCACCCTGAGCCCAGCTTGGGCCTAATGCTAAGCAATCGTCATGGGTTGGGAGGTCTCGCTGTTCAGCTCTCATCCAGGACTCCATGGAACTGCCCAGATCTCTCTGTCCTAGCAGTAGGATCCACAGAGGCAGCCTCAAGAGCCTCTGCCAGGCCCAAAGCTGGATAGACCTCTGTTCCCAATTCCCAATCCCACGGAGGGTGAGAGGAAGGCCTTATGAGAAACAGAGACATGCTTCAAAACTACATTGTCCTTGTAAAACGTCAAACCACTGAGCGGCCTTGATCAGCCTCTGTAGCCACAGGTGAGACACGCTGCCTCACTATGCCAGACACTAAGCAAGGAAACCCAGCACCCATGCTCAGGCCAGCTGGCCAGGCTCACTAGCCGATTGCCTCCCACCCTTAGCAACCTCAGGATGCTGAGCACTGAGTAAGGCCCCAGTGAAGCCCTTGAAGCCTTGCACTGCCCAGGGACTCAGAGCACCACTGCCTTCAAGAAACAGGTTGCACCCACTCTTCAGATGTCAGTAGCAGTTAGAAAGGCAGATTTTGATCCAAGACACACCTAGGTTGGCTGCCAATTTTGCCCCTGGCTGCCAGCAGGCTTACCTGTCACCCTGTTGCCTTGTAATTAGAGCAACACCTGGGAGAGAAGTCAGAGGAAGAGCGACAGGTGAGACCACCACCAGTCCTGGAGGACTGTGCTCCCCAGGAGCCCAGGAACACCCACCCCGCATGCAGCAAGCCAGCTGGGCCACAGGGCCTAAGCCTGGGAAAGCTGGGTTCTGGGTGGGGTTTGGGGAGCAGCCTGAAGCCTCTCCCTGTTGTGATACATCCTCAGCCAGGGCTGCGTTTCTCTAGCTCACCTGAGGTGCTCCTGCAAGAAAGAGCAAGGTTGACTCCTCCTGTTCCTGTTTATTCCTGTTTATCTCCAAGTCTCTGCAGCAATTTTCCCAAACTGAACAGCACGAGGGAGACCTCAAAGAGGAGACTCTCTTCCTAGCTGCATCTCCTTCCTAATCCTCTGGGTGCCTCTGGGTGCTCAGAAGGAAGAAAACGAGATTTTCAACTTTCAGGAACTAGCTCTGTCGCCCTCTGCACAGCTCACAGCTCGGGAGGCCATCACTCTCAGGCTTTTAAGACTCGATCCACAAAAATCCTTCAGCCCTCCATGTTCCCCAAAATGAGAGTGCTCATGTGTGGCTGGAACCTGCCCCGATCCGGCAGCTCATTTAAATAGAGCTCATCACAATAACAGTGCTGGTGGAGAAGTGAGTAGCTGCAGGGCCCTGGGGACCCCCTGTTTATAGGTAGGAAGAATGATGCAATCTGGGTATCAAAATAGCAATCCAGAATGGAATAACAGGCTCCCGCAGCAGCGGTGCCTGCACAGCCAGAGCTCAAGTTGACACACTCTGTCAGCCCCACACTGCTGCAGCACGCAGATGCCAAGCACACACTCTCACCGCATCATTTCCAAAAACAGCAGGAGCCGGAGAGATCCCTCCGAGCCCCCTGCACCACAGGAAAGTGCAGGGGTTGGGGACTCTCCAACAGACACTAAAATCTATCTCCTAAATACTCACCTGCTCCTGCTACTTCACCTGAAGTCCTTATCCTGTGACGTCACAGTCGGTTGCCATAGTGACCAATTGTCCGTCACAAGCAGAGGATTAGGACTTCAACTGGAGCAGACACTTGTTTTATGATGCACAAAGGCCCTGGGCAGGGGTCCCTCGGCAGCTCTCTCTATTCCCCAGGGAAACACAGTCACACACAAACAGGCGGAAGAGGGGAGGAAAACTGGTGAATTGGGGGAAAGACTTCAGGGTAGGATAGTGCTGCAAGTCACAGGAGATTTTACAGCAGCACAGCAATCAGAGGTGGGCAGTGAGGAGAGCCTAGCTGGAGCAGGTGCTCCCGAAGGGCCTTGAATGCTAAACAAAAGAGCCTGACCTTGAGGAAAGTCACAAAGAAAGTTTATCCACTTGAACATTAACAAGATCCTGAATGTGGGCAGACATGTCAAAATGGGTCAAAAGAGTCTCTCTGAAGAGAACATTCATGTACCACCAAAACCCTACGTGGGGTAGTGGTGGTGTGGGAGGAGCCAAGAGGCTGGGCTGTTCTGAACAGAGAAGGTGTGGGAAGAGGGAGAGGGCCACTTCCAAACGCTTTTGTAAATCCTGCTTTCTGACATCCACACCTCTTCGATCAGACAGCACCCTGCCCTTCCTGCACAACGGCTCAGATGACCACAGTGGCCTCCTGCTAATCTTCCTGCAATCCTCCTGCATGCTATCAAATCAGCCCTCACTGGCGTGCGTGCGTGCGTGCGTGCGTGCGTGTGTGTATTTTGAGACAGGGTCTCACGTGGCCCAGGCTAACCTGAAATTCACAATCGTACCTGAGGTTGACCTTGAACTCCTGATCTTCCTGCTTCTACTTCCCAAATGCCAAGATTAAAGGCTGTGTGGACAAACACGTCCTGCCAGAATGCCTATTTGTTTGTTTGTCTGTTTGTTTTGAGACAAGGTCTCTCTGTGGCCCTAGTTGCCCTAGAACTTGCTATATAGACCAGGCTGGCCCCATACTCACAGAGACCCACCTACCTTTGCCCACACCACACCCAGTTTAGAATGACTCTTTAAAATATAGATCTGATCATACTCACTGAGCACAATGGTTCCCATTCTGCAGGAATAATGTTTGTCAAGACCCCTGAGAAAATTTTCTTTCCAGAGTCCCATCTCGGGATCCCCATTAAGCATTCTATATTCTAGACAAAGTTAACTCCCTTTGTCTTACTGACCTGCCTGCTCCTCCATGGGCCTCATTCTCACGTTATTTCCTACCTGGAGTTTCATCCATATAACAGCCTTGGTTGTCCTGGAACTTGCTCTGCAGACCAGGCTGGCCTTGAACCCACAGAGATCCGCCTGCCTCTGCCTCCCGAGTTCTGGGATTAAAGGCCTGCACCACCACCGCCTCATCCATATTTTTCCATCCTGGGTGCCTCCCAAATAGTCTTTTCTACTTGATGGCACCAATGGTTTCAAACCCACCAACTTTTCCAGTACTTAAAACAGAGATCAGAACTACAGCCTGCCTGTTTTTGTCAATAAAGAATACAGTCAAAAATCAGTTTCTCAGACTGGGATGTGTAGATCAGTGCTTACCTAGCATGCAAGTGACCCTGGGTTCAGTTCCCCAGCACTCTGAAGGTGGAGGCAGGAAAATCAGTTCAGCCATCCTCAGCTACTTACTAGGTTTAAGGACAGCCAGAGCTACATGAAACCCTATCTCAAAAAGAGGGGTGGGGGAGGTGGAAGGAAGGGAGGGAGGGAGGGAGGGAGGAAGGCTTTCTTAGAACACAGTCAGGGCCATTGGTTTCCACACTGATCATGGATGATTTTGACCTCCAGTGGCACAGTTGAGTAATTGTGACCAGAACTTTATGACTGGCAAAACCAAAACTACTATCTGGCACTTTTTAGATTCAAAAAGCTCGTCCTTAGCTCAAAACAGCAGCTCCTTACACCGTTCTATCTCCATACTGGGATAAAATTCTGATTACGGAGCCCTGCTTGAGCTAAGCACACCCCCACCTGTGAGCACTCGGTGTGCAAATGGTTCACACAGGTGCTGGGCCTTCAGACGTGAGTGAGCTGTCACTGACGAGGAGGAGGGGGCGTCACACACAGAGCATCATAAGTGTAAAAATGTGGGGCCTCCAGGCCATGTACAGAATAAAGGACATGAGACAACAAGGTTAATTCAGGGGAGCTAGGAAGAGCTTTGAGGGTCAAGCTAGTTCTGCTCTGAATGGCAGCCAATCCCGAGTCCTCTTCTCTCTCTCTCTCCCTCTCTCTCTCTCTCTCTCTCTCTCTCTCTCTCTAGTTTATTAGATGTTTAAAAATACCAATCCAAGTTCCCACTCTCTCCCCTCCTCCCATTCCCTCCTCACACCCTCCCACCCCACTCCTTTTCTTTCTTTTTGTGGTACTGGGTACTGAACTGAGGGCCCTCATCCAGACAGTCCCTTTTCTGGGTTATATACCTGGCCCTCTTTTTACTTTTCATTTTGCAATGGAGTTTCACTTGCCTTGAATTCCCTCGGTACCAAGAGTAGCTGAGATTATAGGCCTGTGCCACTAGGGCCTAACTTCCTTTTTGTTTTTTGTTTGTTTTTGTTTTTGTTTTTGTGTTTGGTGACAGGGTTCTTTGTGTAGCTCTGACTATCCTGGAATTTGCTCTGTAGACCAGGTTGACCTCAGACTCACAGAGATCCACCTGCCTCTGCCTCCAAGTGCTGGGATTAAAAGTGTGTGCCACCACTGCCAAGCCTTTAGGTAGCCCATAGTGTAGGCCTACAGTTAGAAGGAGTGATTGGGTTTGGAGTAGAGGATTTGGAGACATAACCCCTAGTGGCAGAATAAATATCATTACACGAAAAAATAAGGTAAGCTACAGGAATTAGGAGGCAGGGCCAGCAGCTGATCTGAAGCAAATCCGGAATCTGAGTCTGACAGCCAGGGGCCAGCTGAGGCTGGAAGTGAATATATGGGGTGCCTGGCCCTTGGCCTTCACAGCCTCATTCCCTGAGGAAGTACCTGGGTGTTATGCCGGCTTTCTGTGCCAGGGAAATACCCACCGTAGATGTGATGTAGCCTGGGCTCACTGACCCAGTAGTGCCTATCTCTTTTCACACAAACACTCAGGAGGTGATACAGAGGAAGAGATACAGAAACACTACCTGCAAAGCCACTTATGATTGGGCCTGACAGGGGTCCGTAGGGAGTCCAAGGCAGCACCAACTATAGATCTGTAGCTTCTGCAGCCTGCAAGCCCAAACAAGCCCAGGGTTATCAGGCAAGGGAGTGGCTCTGCAAATAACTGACCATGTGACTCTCTGCAGGCTTCTAGGTCCTTCCTGCACTCTCAACGCTGCATTTGTGCAGTAAACAGGTAGAGACTAACTCCGAGGGCTTTTCCTGCTATCTGGCCTAGATGAACTCCAAGGGCTTTTCCTGCTATCTGGCCTCCATGACACTTGGCACGACTAGTTCCCCCACTCAATGAAAGATCCAGTGACAAGAAGTCACCCCAAAACTGCCTGTCAATCACTGCTACCTTGAACTTCCTCCCCTGCAAATCTTCCTAGCCATAGTTTTCCAGGTGCAGTAAGCACATCCCCACCAAACACAGCCTACCTCTTCCCAACTACCGGGGGAATTGCTCTCCCAGTAACGGGGATATTCAGAGGTGCCAATGCTACTCCCAGGGCCCTAGAGAGCCAATTAAGGTGAGAAAACGGTTCTTGAACTAAGAAGCCGTCCTGTTGACAGGGCTTCAGAGCTCCAGCTTCTGCACCTGCCACACACTGACTCCTTTCAGGTCAGCAGCCCACCCTCCACCTGGGAGACCTGGGGTACTGTCTGCCTTAGACCCCATCAGTTTGGACATCTATTCAATGCCTTGAAAGCAAACAGGGGTCATCTGCCTCCCAGACTCCTGAAGCCAGTTCCACAGTCTCTGATTCTCACCAAGGCCATTAGAGCCCCTCCAGCTGAGCTGCTCATTAAGATCAGAGTCATTTCCCTTTCTGACTCTGAGGTTGTAGCATCTTGCATCAGTTCCCTTTCCCTCAGTCTTCCCAAAGCCCCCAAGGCCTGCCCACCAAGGGACATTGATTACTCCCCCCTTTCAGCATTAGCAGCATACAAGGAATATGCTGTTCCCCTTAACCAGAAAACCTGGTACCCAGGAACTGTGGGTCCATCTGCAGTGGTTATTCAGTGTTCTAAGAGTTTATCAAGCTCAACCCTGAAAGTCAGCGAGGAGCTGGGACTGCTCAGTCTATCAGGCTAGAGTCCGAGTCCAGACGAGCCTCAGAGATGTGGATTCCAGACCAGGTTCTTTCTACGCCTTGATGTTGTTGACTACTCTGAAAACCAGGAAAGGAAGATTCTAGACAGGTGGTTTCTAAAACTTGGGTGTGAAATACAGAGTCTCTCAGTCACAAGTTACTTAGTTACAAGTTACTTAGTTTCTTTGAAGAGAAAAAGTAACGTTCTTTTTACTCACACGAGAAAATCACCCTCTCTGACCTAAAGCAAAAACTAAAACAAACAGAACCTTCAGAATCTTGAAGCCAGAGTCGGCACTTGGTAAATGTCAGTTGTGGCAATATTTCTGCAGAGCCGGTTAATTTTACTCAAAGTATCGTTTTAGTACTCAGTAGACAACTTTCCAGGTATAGTTTGACCCTGGACTATTTCCAATGAGAGACTTAAAAGAAAGCATGGATGTTCTTCCCATTACAGATCAATAACTCACTGTAAATGGAACATATCATAAGCGGAAAATACGTCCTGTTCTCTTAGTCTACTGACCATCATAGTGAGCTTTGCTCAGCCCACCTCAGACATGCTCAGGGTACTCCATCAGCCTCTGGTTGAGCATATCACCTCTTTCCCATGTCTCGTGTACCTCACTGAGCATGTGCTGAAAGGAAGAGGAAAGGAAGAGGCAGAGTAGTCTGTAGGTATTTTGCACAACCACAAAGCATGCACAGATAAAGATCTCTCTTTGACCCCCAGGCAGTGTTCTCACTGAGATACCTTCCCAGAATCCAGTCTTTCTACAGAGTCTACAGCATCAGTCACCCCACTGGATGGCCGAGCTATTACACACATCACACTCCTGCCTTTGTTCTGGTCTCCGTTAAATACCTTGTCTAGCAGGGATGATGGCACACCTCTCCATTCCCAACACTCAAGAAGGTAAAAACAGGCATATCAGAGGTTCAAGGTCATCCTTAGCTATATAGTTCAAGGACAGCCTGAGCTGTTCCTCAATCTATTTCTACAGAGGAAAATATATAATCATTAGCCTGCAGTTTCTTTACCTTACAAACTGTTAAATTTAGAACAGATAACATAGGCACAAGAGCCCAGTACAGTATGCACAATCAGGGTGTCTGATACTTTGTACCTGCAGAAGAGAGCAGCGTCAAGAATGAAGAGAAAGCCACTTTACAGGCTGGGGCCATGGGAGGTCTGGGGGTCCATGGGAGGTCTGGGGGGTCCATGGGAGGTCTGGGAGGTCTGGGGGGTCCATGGGAGGTCTGGGGGGCCATGGGAGGTCTGTGGACTCAAGCAGCTCACTCAGCTCATTACTGTTCATTTAAGTCTGGGCCTATAGCACGTTTTGCTGGGCTGTGGAGTGGCAGAATCAGAAAGCACAATCCACTGCATGAGAATATGCGCTCCTGCTACAGGGCCTGAGGAAGGATCTCACTGCCACTGATCAGAATAATACACCAGTTGGACAGACCCCCACGTCCAGGCAAAGACCTTGTTTCATTAGACAAGGCCACTTCTTGCTCTGCTCGGCAACTGGGAGAAACGCTCATGAAAGTGGATTTGGCCCTGTACAACATGACACTCTCTGGCTGGAGGCGGTGACACTGGAAACCTGTTTGTTTCGCAGCCTCTGCTCATCTCCCTCCTGTCCCTCCAGCTGTCCCAACATCTTAAAAACAAAGCCAGCAGAAGGAGATTAGCCTCCTAGAATGTCTGTGACCCTGCTGGATAAAATGGCAGCACTATCAGCTCCTTCCAAAGAACCAGACCCTGAAGCACGATTTCTCAAACTATGCCCAGGGATTCAGGTTCAAAAACAGTATTTCTTACAGGAATTTCCAGAGAGGAGCCAATAGTCCCAAGCACACAGAGAGCCTCCCAATTTCCTGCTCCCTGGCTTGAACATTAAGCAATCTGTTTACGGATCCATTTTCAATTAGAATAGCAGCTCTTTGAAGTCTCAGGCCTTTCATTTCATCTCTGTCCTGTAAATGCCATAGGGTCTGGTACACAGCAGTCAGTGTGTAACTGTGGAGATGAGCAAACAAACCAACAAACACTGCCAACACATAGTCTTAGTAACTCAGAGTACTAACGAGAAAATCTACTTCATTCCACAAATGGAAACACGAGACTGTAAGATGCAGGCTGGAGAGATGAGTCCAGGATTAAAAACACTGATGGCTCTTACAGAAGACCCAGGTTCAATTCCCAGCACCCTCATTGGATGGCTCACAACTACTTATAATTCCAGTTCCAGGACATCTGATCTTGTCTTCTGACCTCTGCAGGCTCCTGCACACATGAGGAATACATTAATATACTCAGGCACACACACACACACATACACGCAATTTTTAATTATTTTAAAAATAATATGATACTACATACATACAAATTGCTTTTATGTTTCCAAATCAAGTGACCTTTTATCTATAGGTCTTTTCCCTCCATTTCAGTTTTAGACTCCTAGATAACAGCATTTTCAGCATTTCTTAGTCTTTTTCTATATTCTAGGCATAATACATGTATTATGTATATATTCTCATTTAATCTTTGTAACATTTCTATGGGGTTTTTTTCCATAGGAAAAAAAACCTTCAAGCACAGAGAACCCCTCATCCAAAAAATGCCTCTCAGCAACAGATGGAAACCATCAGAGAGAAAGCCACCCATCCAATGCAGAGAACAAGTACTGTGTAGCGCCCAGTCCCAGGTGATATACCTACAGCCCATTCCTGCACCTAGGGCTAGGGATCACAGCAGAAAAGAGGGTGGAAGATCGCAAGAGACCAAGGATTTCAGAGAAACCACACCCATGAAGTCTCACCAACAGCCGTACCTAAACAAGACCTGAACAAAGACAACACCAACAGACATGGTAAGACAAAAGGGAAAAGATCACAAGGCCCCAACCCTAGACAAGAACTACGGGCAACCAAGGAATGCTAAGAACAGGAGAAATAGTCTCCCCCAGGGAAGAGCTCCCAAAGTGGTTATCCAATACCAGATGGTCAGCTCTGAAAATATGTGCATGCAAGTAACATTATATGGACCAATCAGGCTGTATTTATGTATTTAAGATAGAAGGGTAGGTAGGTAGATAGATAGATAGATAGATAGATAGAACAGTAATTAAAGAAAAAGAGGCCATGAATTTGAGAGGAAGCAAACAGAATACACAGAAGGGGTCGGAGGGGAGAAATGGGAAAAATGATGTATGTTGTGATATCTCATTTGTATTCTAATAAATAAAGCTTGCCTGAAGATCAGAGAGTAAAACAGCTGCACTGATCAGCCATACAGACCAGGCAGTGGTAGCACACATTTAATCCCAGTAGCCACTGTAGTTTGCCATAGAAACTGGGTGGTAGTGGTGCACACCTTTAATCTAGCCCTAGAGAGGAATATAAAATGGGAGGGGACAGCTCTCACATATAGTCTCATTCTGAGATTCCTGGAGGCAGGATCACTGTTTTGGACTGAGGTAGAGTTAAGAGCCAGTGGCTGGCTGTTTTGCTTTTTTTGGCCGTCAGGGTGAACCCATCAGGTTTTTATTAATCGTACAACAGATGTAATTAAAATTTAAAACTTAAAAGTATAAAAATTAGGGCTGGAGAAATGACTCAGAGGTCAAGAGCACCGGTTGCTCTTCCAGAGGACACAGGTTCAATTGCCAGCACCCATATGGCAGATCACAACTGTCTGTAACTCCAGTGGTAGGCGGTCCAATGCCCTCACACAGATATGCATGCAGACAAAACACCAATGCACATAAAATAGAAATAAATATTTTTTACTGGTATTCCTCTGGATAAATAAAAAAGAAATAAATATTTTTTAAAAAGGAAAAGAAATTAAATCAGGAATTTAAAAAAATTATAAGCTGGGCAGTGATGGTGCATGCCTTTAATTCCAGCACTCAGGAGGCAGAGGCAGGCACAGCTCTGAGTTTGAAGTCAGCCTGGTCTAAAAGTGAATTCCAGGACAGCCAGAGCTATACAGAGAAACCTTGTCTTGTAAAAACAGAAAAAAAAAATAAAAAAATAAAGCCTACCACTGTAATGAAAAGAGGAGGAGGAAATGGAGTATGGTGTCCAAGTTACACAATCATTAAGTAGCAGACAGATCAGGACTGATGCTCAGATGCCCACATATGCTGACATCAAATCTCGTGTTTTTGTTCTATGTACCACTTAGAATAATTTGGAAAACAATGCTGTGATCCTAATACTAATGTTCTAATTTTATAATATTTTTTAAGACAGGGTCTTAATATGTAACTATGACTGGCCTAGAACTCACTTTGTAAAACAGGCTGTCCTCAAACTCACAGAGATCCACTTACTTCTGTCTCCAAGTGCTAGGATTAAAGGTGTGCACCATTGTTCCTGGCTGATATTCTAATTTCAGTTTTAAAAAGTTATTGAGACGGGCTGGAGAGATGGTTCAGAGGTTAAGAGAACTGATTACTGTTCTGGAGGTCCTGAGTTCAATTCCCAGCAACCACATGATGGCTCACACCCATCTGTAATGAGATCTGGTGCCCAGAACACTAGATACATAATAAATAAATTTTTTTTAAAAAAAGTCATTGAGACAGTTCACACTGAAATCTTTAAATTAAATCAGAGACCCAAGAAATAAAACTATAAAGTTCTTAGAAGAAAAATAAAAAGCTTTATGACTTAGGATATGGTAATGATTTCTAAGAAATAAAACTAANAACCACATGATGGCTCACACCCATCTGTAATGAGATCTGGTGCCCAGAACACTAGATACATAATAAATAAATTTTTTTTAAAAAAAGTCATTGAGACAGTTCACACTGAAATCTTTAAATTAAATCAGAGACCCAAGAAATAAAACTATAAAGTTCTTAGAAGAAAAATAAAAAGCTTTATGACTTAGGATATGGTAATGATTTCTAAGAAATAAAACTAAATGCATAAGCAACAAGACAGACTTCACCATAATCAAAAACTGGCACACCAGCATGATGAAAGAGCAATCTCCAGAACGAAAGAAAACATTTGTAGATCCCATACCTGGCGAGAGACTGGTAGCCAGGCTACATACTCAACTCTGGCCATTCAATGATAGCAGAAAGACCTAGTTAACAAATGGACAAGACTGCCACACCCATCCATTAACTACAGCTTCCTGTGGCCCTCATGCTCCTGGGAACCACCCTTCTATCTTCTGTCCCTAATGCTTTGGCTACTACAGGTGCTACATTCAGGAGCACCTGGCCTTGTGAGGAGTGTTCTATACATGGCCTAGACGCAGCACACTTTCCAGACACACTGTCTTTACAAATGTACTGTTGTTCCAGGTTGTTTAAGTGAGGACCTCTTAAATTCTTCCCTTTCATCTGAGAAATTCTTATGTAACCCCAGGTATATGGGGAAAGGAAGTGTATACAAAACAAACACTTACTGATAATAATTTATATATATAAAAAAGCCTTTTTAAACAATTCTTTGGCATGTATACATAATTTTACCATGTACTAAAGATGCACACCAGCACCCATGTGAAAAGCTGAGCATGGCAGTACACACCTGTAACGGTGCTTTAGGAGTGGAGACCAGAGGACCCCTGGGGCTTGCTGGCCAGCCAACCCAGGTAATCAGTAGCACCAGGTTCACTGAGAGAAGACCCTGTCTCAAGAACTAAGACAGAAGCAAAAGAGGTTATACCAATGTCAATCTCTCAGCGCCACACAAATTCATACAAGTGTGCAAGCATACAGGCACACATACACACACACATGCACAGTGGTTTGTTTTTGAGACAGGATCTCACCATGTAACTCTGGCTGTCCTGGAACTCCCTATGTAGACCAGGCTAGCCTCAAATTCACAGAGATCTGCCTCTGACTCCCAGTGTTGGGATTAACAACATGTACTACAATTCCCAATATAATGTTTTTAACATTTAATGAACAAAGTTTAATTTCAAAACTCATATGTTAGTTTTAAAAAATGAAAGGACACAGTCAGGTGTAGTAGCTCATACTTATAACCCCAGCGTATGGGAGGTTGGAGGACTGCCACGAATTTGAGACTATCCTGGCCTCCACACTACGTTCCGGCATGGACTACAGACAGTAGTGCACGCTGCATGTCTGGCAGACTTCTTAGGTATGTGTATCCCTTGCATTGCATGTGAACCCAGAAGAGGGAATTAGAAGTGACTGGATCTCTTTATTATATCTCTTCCCAATGTGGCATCATTGAAAGAATCTCTTGTTTCTGCTTTTCATATTAATTTGACTTATGGAAGATGAGTGGCCAAACCTGACTTGTTGGGGCATAGGTATAATCCCTAGTACAATCCAAGCAACATGAGACTCTGACTCAAAAAAGAAAAATTAAAAATAATCCCTATCTTCTCTGTACTCCAAACTCACAGCAGCCTAAAAAAGATTAGGCTTCTTGCCATGAGTCCAAAGACTCAAGCTCCACATTTTAAAGTTCACCTTTTGTCAAAGAAAACCATCATTTGTGCTACAAATAATTGTGAATATACTGCGGAAAACTAAAGAGTAAAAACGAAGGCCGGTGCCCAAGGCACCACTCCTCTCTTCCCCATACTCCCTGCACATTTTCACACCACACTGGCTGTGTCTCACACGTTCCCTGCCAGGAACATGGAAAGGAAGGACCTGCTTCTGGTCCCGGAGGACTTCACAGTTCTCAGTACCTTTGTTTCCTAGGAAACCTGACATTCAGGAGGAAGGCACTGGCTCCCCACTGCCGGGTAGCAGTTTCAGCAGTGGATAGTTCAGCATGGTTCCATTCAAACTCTGTCCCTGAGCAGCATCGGGAGGCCAGCCTTCCTCTCTCTGCCACGAAGCCTACATACACTAGAGCACATTCTCTCCATCTTTGGATGGAAGCAGTCAAACCCTGAAACAAAATCGTCTGCCAACAACTCAAGGAAACCCCGAAGATGAAAAGTCTCCACCTTACAAATCCCAAAGGGTTTGCTTTGTCTCTTGAATTCCCTAGAGATGCTCTCAGCAATGAGTATCCCTTGGGCATTTACATTCTGACTCTCTCTTCATCTGAAGCTTGATTCCCATGAAACAGGAGGACACCTGACCCAGACAGAGACTGAGGCAAGACGCGGCGCTCTTGTACGTACCGTCTGGGACTGTCCCGTACGCCCTGGTAACGTGACCTAGCTACCGCATGAAGCCCTGAGAACAATCCCTACAGAGCAAATGTTGGCATGGTAGAAGCCGAGAGCCCTCATTGCGAAGGTCCTGTCGACACAGAGAGCAAGTCGGTGCCGCAGCCTCCAGGAATACATCTGTAGAGCCAAGTGACTCCAGGCCAGCGTCCATGTCTGCACCTGTGTCCGGGGCTTCAGCTTTTCCACTGACATCCTCAGGGGTGAAGCAGCTTGTACAGCGAGCAAGTTCCACTCCCTGCAAGGGAAGCACAAAGCAGAGGGGTTTATTCTTTGGGACAGGAGAAGTTCCTGGACAAATAGAAGAGAAAGCCGCAGAGATCCACGACCCTCAGCCTCAGGCCTGCACTTGAGCCCACAGCATCCAGCATCTTCACTGTGAAAATAAATCCCAGTGGTGTTTGCTACATTCTGTCTAGCAAGGTTTGGTGGGCTTCAAAAGTGCCCCAAACTGTCTGGGCCTCTCTCTAGTGATGGGCAAGGGTGATCCAAGTTTACATTTGGAAAAGGGGTTGAAAAATGCATTAGGCGTCAAATTTACATGCTTATATCAATCCTCACAACTATCCTTGGAAATTGAGACTATGACACGTTTACAAACTAAATCAGAAGGGGCCACCTGCGGAAAATGAGGCTCTCAGAGGCAGGATAATGCACAAGACAGTGGCGGAGCTCAAATTCGAACACAGGTCAGCCTGATTCTAGACACCATACTCTGAACTGCTGGAATGCTCTCAGGCTGAAGTCCTTATGAAGGCTTTTTCATGAATTCTACTATTCTTTTCAATATTTTATTTTTAAATTGAACATATGTGTCTGTGTGTATTTGTAGGTACACATAAGGCCAGAAGAGGACAACAGGTTCCCCGAAGTTGGAGTTAGTTAAAATAGCTAAAAGCTGCCTGATGTGGGTGCTGGGAACCAAACCCCAGGTCCTCTGTAAGAGCCATCTCTCCAGCCCTATTTTTTGTTTCAAGGTTTTTGAATTTTTATTCTATGTGTATAGGTGGTTAGTCTGCATGTATGTCTGTGCACTAGGTGTATTCCTGGTACCCAAAGAAACCAGAAGATGATGTCAAATCCCCTGGGACTGAAGTTACAAAGGGTTATGAGCTACCATGCAGGTGCTGGGAAATGAACCCAGGCCCTCTGGAGGAGCAGCCATCTCTCTGGCCCTCTAAAAATTTGTTTAATTACTATTTCACTCTAATAGTGCTATTTTTAAAGGTATATCAAAGGTCTAACCTAAGATTTTAGTTCCAGTATTGAACTTAAGATCTAGCTCACACCAGTTTTACTTATCTGAGGTTAACGAGGAGTGGTACAGACATGCCAAGCATGCATTCTTGCCACATGGAGTTTAAATGACATTGTATGACATTATTGTGTGTTTACCAAACTTAACCACACAAGTGAGTAGCATGTTTAAATTGCAGTGATAAATTTAGTTTAACAAAGACTCCATCTGGATATGAAATTAATATTGCTAATCTGGCTGTTTGGGTTTTGTAGGTTTTATCATGTTTGAACACTGCTTGGTTCTATAATCACAGAAGAGTTATGACCAAAAGGAGCTTGTGTCTACTTTTATATTTGTATTTTAATAATTATTTCATTCAGTTTGGCTGGGGCTCTACAATTATGCAAGTCTGGATTTCCAAGAACCACGTCCACTAAGGAAGAAGGGTGATGAGACTGGGGAGGCCAGGCCTCCTGGGTCCAGGAAGGTACCACATGCAAAGAGATGGATGCTGTTGGGGTCACTGCAAATACCAGGGCTGACAGAGTAGCGATCCACGTGAGGCAAGGAAATCCGGCTCAGCACGACTCAGTAGCTGGTACTGGTTAGTCTGACACCAGGCAGTCTATTTTAGGCATACTTAAGTGTGGTACAATTTGGGAAAAGTTTCCTGGTATAACCCAATCCCCTGTGCACAAGGAGGCATGATTGCACCAAAACACTTCTCGAGTATGTGTCCCTTCTTCTATGAAGATGGGTTCTGAAGAAAGGCTGCACATATTATCTTCAGGACCTAGGGGAGGAGGATCTGTGTGGGCCCGGTCACCTAGAATACTAGACACTTCATTCCCAGCCTTCTGGGTGGAAAAGAAATTCCACTTCTTTCCTCTGAAACGTCAACCCCAAGTGTCTCACATTCCTGGTTCCCTTGTGCTATCTGTGAGCACAAGGACCTTTGTGCTCCCAACGGGACGGATTGTCACTTCCAGTTCTATGGGTAATGTCAGGGAAGTAATTTCCAAAAAGCAACCAGAGCACCTCCAGTAGACGTGAATGGGTCTCCTAGTAAGTTTAAGTATGTGGATGAATTGATTACATCAGATCAGCGGTTTAGAGAAGGGGGAGTGCTGTGGGACAATGGTTTTACCCTGTAAACATTTGTTTCTTGTATTTGTTTAATAAAATGCTGATTGGTCAGTAGCCAGGCAGGAAGTAGAGGCAGGGCAATGAGAACAGGAGAATTCTGGGAAGAGGATTCTGCAGTCCAGTCACAGAGCAAGCAAGATGTGACTGCCTCGCCGAAAAAGGTACCAAGCCACGTGG
>LOJH01010539.1:1245-27328 GCA_001685095.1 Ellobius talpinus
GAGAGAGAGAGAGAGAGAGAGAGAGAGAGAGAGAGAGAGAGAGAAAGAGATCAAGCCACACAACTGTCACCCTCATTCAGAGGGCCTAGTTTGGTCCTATGCAGGTTCCCCAGCTGTTAGTCCAGAGTCCGTGAGCTTGCATAGCTGTCTCTGTGGTTTCCCAATCATGATCTTGACCCCCACCCCTTGCTCAAATCCCTCCTCCCTCTCTTCAACTGAACTCCAGGAGCTCAGCCCAGCACCTGGCTCAAAACAGCTTTATTAATGCCCAAAATATCCAAGAAGTTGTAATCTATCCTTGTGGCAAAGATCAAGATTAAAAGGTCATCAGTCAGTGGTCAAATCCCAGCAAGCCCTGTCACCATCACTCACTGTCTCCAGGGCTCTAACACTGTCAAGGTTACACATGTTTGAGGGACATTTCAGAGAGGGCATGGAGAAAACCTGGGGCTCGGAGCTTATTGTTTTGTTTTACCTGGGGGTCATAGTACAGGGAATAGAGCCCAGGGCTTCATGCCGTGTAGCATGTGCTCTGCACTGAGCTCCACCCCCAGCAAGGCTCACTTTAATGTTCTCACATACTCATGATAAAGGAAGGTATTAGTCATGTCAGGGATGAGCTGGGACTCATCAGTGACTCATGAGGATCAGGGTGGTACAGACTATTTTTTATGTACAGTTTCTCAAAATAGGACTGATAGTTTACCGCATGCCAATTTCTCAGCAGATCCATTTATTTCAAGGAAAAAATGGTTGAAACCAAGTTCATTGACAAAGTGCTTCTTCAAGGTTCCCATCGGATGTGATAATAGGCCCTTGGTTCTTTCATTGAAGACCTGTTTATTAAAGGAACCGCAGTGTCCCTCTCCTCCCAGAAGTATGTGAGTCTACCACGTAAGAGCAGGAAGATAACAGAACATGGCAGAATTAACTCTGCGCTGTGAAATCAGTCTCTGAAATCAGAACACATTCAGGGTTCTATCGTGAATTTGTGCTTTTCCTGCCCTCTCCTTGGGCCTGATTCTCCAGCTCAGTATTTTCATCTATAAAATAAAAATGCTAATATTTGTTCTAAACTCATATAGTGGTTTGTGGAAAGGTTGTTGTTGCCTGCAATATACAGAATGGTCCAGGACACACAAGAAGCAACTGGTACTCATCAGGGTATCAGAGAGCTTGGAGAGGTGTCCATCAGGATATCAGTTCTCCAGGTGTTTCTGAGGAAGCACACCATCAAAAAAGCACGTGGCACTTATTACCAATACCAATCTACATTTATAAAGTGGAATACATATTCTTTCTCATTCAAGGTGTTAAATATCAAAAGCCCAAATTGCTTAGTCTTACTCAAAAATAATAATAGAAGTGGCTGAGTGTGACAGTCCAGCACCTGGGATGCTAAGGTGAAAAGATCACCTTGAGTCTGAGGTTAGCCTGGGTTACAAAGCACATTCAACACCAGCGTGGGTTGCATATCAAAAACCTGTGTCAAAAATAAAATAAGTAAAACATAGTATATTTTCTACCTTCACTACTATGAACAATCTTGCATATTCTCAGATGTACACACATCCACTTCCAACGCCACTCTTCAAGGAAACTCAGGAGAATACAAATAGGTTTGCAGGAACCACCCAACAATTCACCACCATTATTACCCAGTGTAGATAAGCTTATCTGATGGTTGTAAGCTCTCCAGCAAAGAGCAGGCATCTGGCAAATAGGACATTGGACAAAATGTGCACAAAGTGAGGAAAGGCAGTATATACAAAGAGACTGAGGACCAGGAGCGCTTTGAAGGGATACCTACCTCAAGGAAAAAACACTGACCTCTAGTGCGTGGGATAGGAGGAGTCAGTCAGGTGAGGAAGGAAGGAGAAGAGGCAGAGAAGGGAATGCCCAGCAGGGCGGGGCACTGGAACTCCACCAAAGCCAGGAATTGTCTGGGCTGAGCTCAGAGCTGGGAGATGGCAATTACGAGATGGGTCGAATTTGACTATCATCTCTTGATGGTTTTATTATCTTATTTAACAGAAAAAAAACAAATTTATGATGTTCAATATGATGTTCTGATACAAGTGTAACCTGTGGGATGGCTAATTCAAGACGCACTGCCTCATGGATGACCATATTTGCCGTTAGAACAACTACCTTTTACTCTCACGGCCATTGTCAGGCATATGAAAATGCCACTACTAGGGGTTGTGGCCATGATGCACACTAGAACTCAATCCTCTTGTCTAACTGGAATCTTCTGTCCTTCGACCAGCATCTCCCCTGAAGCTCCTTGCTGGATAACCACCATTTTACTCTCCATTTCTTTAAGCTCAACAACATTTTAAGACCTTGTGTCTTAAATAACTCTATGTCCTCAGATTCACCCACATTGTTGCAAATGTCAGGCTCCCTTTCTCAGAGCAAAATGGTATTCTGCTGTGAAGGGGAATAAAACATACACTATCATTCTTTACCCATTTATCTGTTATTTGACACTTAGGTTGTTACCACCCCTTAGGTAGAGAGTTGTGAGGCAATAATATGGAAATGCAGGTGGTGTCTTTTTGACAGGCTGATTTCACACCTGTTGGGTCTGAACACAGTTTATGCAGGAATAATCTATGTACATTAAGCTTTCGCTTCTCATGGGATACATATATTCTGTACCGAATAAAGGGAAAATGAGAGGCTGTATCAGCAACTTGATAAAAAAAAACCTTTTAAAGAAATATAAACACAACTTACTTCACAAACTTTTTTTAAGGTGTTGAAATACACTAACAGACATTCTCTATACATACTTAGGAATGAGGAAGTAGTCCTCTCAGGCATGAATTTGGGAACCGATTAATTTTAACAGATTAAAAGAGTCTGTTAACCATGAATGTAGCTGGAGAGAGGATATGCAAAGAGAACATAAGAGGGCATAAAGTTAAATCTTAAAAGACAATCACACAGGATCCATCAAAAGAGCAAAGGGTGCATGGAAAGGGATGGAGTGAAGAAAGGGAAGAAGGAAATGGTATAATTACATTTTAATTTCAAAAATTATATATATAAATACACACACGCGTGTGTGTTTGTGTGTGTCTGTGTGTGTGTTGTTCCGTTGGAACCTCCAGCTCGCACCTGCATGATCCAGAAAGCCCCATTACTGTCTATCTCTCCAAACCCTACACACTCAGAATCTCCGAACAAAGGGAAGACACCAAAAAGCCCAGTTCCGCATTCTTGGTGGCTACTGCAGTTTCCTCCCCTGAAGTTGCCAGCTGCCCAAGTCCCCACCTAAAACATACAGTTTTTGACCACACTTGGCATAAACCCAGTTTGTGGTGATCATGTCATCATCTCCCCCCCGAACCGCGCACATGCAGGATATATATAAGCTCCCTGCTTTAGTTAGGGCATGTGACTTCTCCAGCCCCGATCTCTGGGACTGGAGAACCTACCCAGGAATTGCTTTGCTCAATGATACCTGTGCCACCACCTAAAGGGGTACCAGGTGCCTCTTTCTGGGTCAAGTACCTCCGGGGTCCCCTGCCAAGCTGAGGCCACACAGAAGGGCAAGCCCAATCTGTTTCCGGAGCACAGACATGCTCTGTTCTCGGGGACCTTTGTGTTAGGAGATGTCCTTCCCAAAGACTACCCCCACCCCACCACTCGACCCTAGGATATCTCAGGGGACACCTCATCCTAGTCTTTGGTCTCTGGCACAGGCTCGGAAATGGACAACGCTGGGTCTAAACCCAATCCTCATTCACCCCTGGGGTGTCTGCTGCAAAATTTATTCAAACTGGGACGGTCTCACACCGTATGCCCAAAACAAACGGTTTGAGCTCCCTTATCCAGGGTTTGTGAGTTCCGCACTTCCACCCCTCCCTTTGCAGCCAGCACTCAGCAGCCCAGGTTTTGTTGGCCAAGGTTGTGGCAACTCCAGGGGCCTTTTCACCTAGGGACTGACCCTGAGCTCTGCACCCTGACTGGGCGGCCTGAGTCACTGGCACCTTCACCTCTCTTCTTCCTCTTGTCTCTTCCCTGTTCTGTTTGTCTGTATACCTGTCTCTCTTGTCTCCATCCAAGATGGCCTTTCACTCTCTCACTTTCCCCATTCCCCAATAAACCTCCACTAACTCTGTTGTTTGTGGTGTGTTCTTGGCAGGGCCCACCGAAAGGTATCCACTTTGTCTTTTTTACTCACTAGACTCTCCCAGCGTTTGGTCTGGCCACGCTGGGATGTTACCCGCCCACTCTCTACTGGCAGCCACTCTACCCACAATAGATCCTATCTCCCTGTTTGTTTCTGTCTGCTCTTCCACCCAACCATGCTGGGATCCTACCCACCTGCTCTACCCTCCTTGATCCCGCCTCCCCAGCAGGAGCCATGGTCTGGCTCCCCATTTCATTTCTCAGTCATCACCAGATATCAGAAAGAAACTTTAAAAAAAGGGGGGGGGCTAAGAATGGTCCCCAAAGCCCCGTGCAGGAATTGGTTTTTAAGGTTTTTAACGCCTGAGAAAAGGAAGCTGAATCTTCCAGGCAGACCTGACTGCAGCAGAAGGCTATGCTGGAAGCTCACACCTTGGCAGCTGCCCTGTGGCCATTGGCACTCCAGGAGAGGGAACAGGGGAAGTCCACAAGGCTCCATCCTGCTGGAGACTAGCCAAAGTCAACTCCGCTGGGGGCCCGCTTTAAATGCATCCAGGAAGGTCACTGGTCCTGATGCTGCCCCAACCCTCAGCTGCCAGCAAGTCCATGCCCTGTCTGCCATCAGACTGGCCACTGGAAGTCAGAATGTGCCCATGCAGTCGTGTCCTCTATGCCACACCACGGAGGCCCAGCCTCACCAGCACAGGCATCTGAGACTCTTCCAACCTTTGAGCTCCCTAGCCTGGTGAAGGACTGATAGCACCCAGACTCAGAGACTACCATCACCCTCACTGAGCCTAGGGTAACACACCAGGTAGTGGGTAAGTCCATCACCTTCTGGTGGGCACAGGGCAACCTTTTCTGTCTTGACATCTCACCCAGGTCCCACAGTTCCCTCACCAACTTCTGTCACAGGGATGGCTGGGATCCCCTCCTTTCCACCTAAGACCCTGCCACTTCCCTGCATTCTTGCAGGACGATTCTTCTCAGTCTTTTCTAGTCATACCTGTTTGTCCGGTACTTTTACTAGGCCATGATATCCTCAGCCACTTTGGGGTCACCCTCTCCTTGGCCCCCACATTCTCTTCTGACTTCCCTTAATTGCCTCACAGGTCCCTACCCCAGACAGCCCGGTCCCTACCCCCGACAGCTCTGTCCCTACCCTCCTGGATCCAGTCAACCCAAAGTATGGGATGTCTCCACCCCCATGGTTGCTACTCACCACCAGCCAGTCCTAGTTCACCTTAAGCACCCCTCCTCCTTCCCTTCCAGACCCCAGCTTCCTATTCGGAAACCCACTGACAAGACCTCAAACCCATTATTACCCACCTCCTATCTCAGGGACTGCTAATCCCAGGGACTTGCAACACTCCTGAAACGCTCCCATTCTCTCCGTGAGCAAGCCCTCCAGTGCTGACCGCTTAGCTCAGAACCTCTGCCTCATTAATGAGGCAGTTATCCCAACCCACCCAGGGTCACCGCCCCTTACACCCTTCTAACACCTATAACTTCCCGCTTTAGCATCCTGCACCTAAAAGACGCCTTTTTTTTTACTGTCCCTCTACACCGTCATTTTTTCTCTTTGCCTTCACCTGGGAGACGACAGCTCACATGGACTGTTCTCCCTCAGGGTTTTCAGAATAACCCCCATTTCTTCGGCCAAGGCTTAGCCTGGGATCTTTCCACCTTTGACCCCAGTCCTAGCACACTCCTCCAGGACGTAGATGGCCTCCTACTTTGTTGTGTCCCTCCCTGTCTCTGTCCCAACAGGCCACCTCTTTGCTCCTAAATTGCCTTGGCTCCATGGGATGCCATGTTCCCTCATCTAAGGTTCAGCTATGCTCTCCCACTATTGTGTATTTGAGCATTCACCTCCGTCTGGCGTCTAAGGCCTTCACCTCCGATCCAGTTCAAACCCATGGGACTTACAGCCCCCAACTGAGGCGGACCAGATTCTCTCATTTTTGTGCCTTAAGGGGATTTCTTTTGTCACTGGATCCCTAATTTTGCCATCACAGCAAAGCCCCAGTACCAGGCAGCCAGAGAGACTCCCACAAGGCCCCTCACCCACCCAGTCACCATCTACCACCACTTCTTTTTACTGTGGGACACCCTCCTAACGGCCCCCCAACCCAGCTCTCCCAGACTCCACCAGGAGAGTGGCCACCAGGGTTCTAGCCCAACCAGTTAGGTCTTCAAATCGGACTGTTGCTTTCCTGTCCAAACAACTAGACTCCACCATGTATGGATGGTAGCCGTGCTTGAGAGGCCTGGCGGCCACAGCTGAACTCATTTGGAAGGCCCTCATATCACCCTGTATCAGCCAGTCACTGTACACTCCACCCACTGCCTCTCAGACCTCTGAGTCATTCTTCTCTTTCCCTCCTTAGACGCTCATGGGTCCAGGTCTTTCACTTACTCTTTCTAGAACCCCCCCAAATTACCTTGGTCTCCAGCCCTGCCCTGAACCCTGCAGCCCTCCTCCCTGTCCCTTCCTCCTCTGTTACCCCCTCCCACTCCTGCCCAGAGGCTGTGGAGACCTTACGCTCACCCCAGCCTGATCTCCTAAACCAACCCCTCACAGATCCCTAATTCACCCTCTTTCTTGATGGAAGCTCTCTTATAGACAGAGACCACTAGGCAGCTTACACAGTGATCATTTCCACTAAAACAGCTGAAGCAGCCCACCTGCCGGTGGGGACCTCTTCACAAAAGATCAAATTAATCGCCTTGACTAGAGTGCTTCAGATAGTCAAGGGTCAATGAGCTAACATCTACACCGACTCTGAATATGCCTTTTTAATAGCCCATATCCATTCTGTCCTCTGAAAGGAAAGGGGCTTCCTCATTACCAAGGACACTCCCATTGTCAATGGACCCCTTATAGCCAAGCTCTCGGAGGCCCTCAGCTCCCTGCTAAGATAACCATAATCCACTGTCGGGAGCCCTCCAAGGACCCCAGAGGCCTTAGACAATGCCAGGGCTGACTCAGTAGCTTAGGGACTAAGTCTCCAGCTCCACTGGATCTACAGGACATATTTTGTTTTTGACACCCTCCTATCAGCTCTGTTACTAATCAGAGGAGAGGGTCAAACTCTTGAACAAAGGTGCCACACAGACAAAAGACAGTTGGTTCTACTTTAATAACCACCTCATCCTCCCCCAGGATCAGGCACTCTCCATCATTTCAGACATCCACCAAACCTTACATATAGACCCTAAGACTGTGCTCTGCTTCTTAGAGCCCCTCTTTGATCACACCAATCTTCAAGCCCAGATTTTACAGGTCCACTCCTCCTGACAAATGTGTGCCAAGGCCAGCACCCAGGAGGCCCTCTAGATATGCCAGCCCTAGCACCAACTCCAAGGTCACCAACCATACAAGGACTGGTAGGTTGACTTCACCCACATGCCCACTCATAAAAAGCTCCACCACCTTTACAGAATGGAAAGAGGCATTCTCCACTTCCAGCGAAACAGCAGACGTGGTGGCTCAGGTACTCCTGGACCACATCATCCCTGGTTCAGCATTCCACAGACCATCCAAAGGGACAGTGAGCCAGCTTTCACTTCCAGGGTCATCGAACTCATGTCTGAAGCCCTCAACATCTCCTGGAAACTCCACATCCCCTATCACCCACAATTCTTGGGAAAGGTTGAGAGGGCCAATAGACTTATCAAAAAAACAACTCACCAAGCTCTCTACTGAACTCAGATTATCTTGGCCCTTCCTGCTTCCCATTGCCCATACCCACCTCCAGGTCATCCCATACTCTCTTACAAGCCTTTTGAGTCCTTTTACGGAAGGCCATTCCTCCTCAACACCACCTCCCAGCCTAGACCCCTATGCTGGCAGGGTACCTACCCCATCTTTCCCTCCTACAGTCCCTTCTTTGTTCACATGCTGACAGATATCTCCCTGATCACACGCCAACACACCCAACTGCTCCTGAGCCCACCTCACTTCTTCCCAGGGAACTCCTCAAGCAGTTATCTTCTAAATCTCTAGAGCCCCAATGTTCAGGACCCTACACTGTGATCCTCACCACCCCTTCAGTTACCAAGCTCCTGGGATGTCAGTGCTGGTACCACCTCTATTCAAGTGGGCACCTACCCAGGATAAACTGTCTTCCCAGCAACTGGACCCTGCACACTCCAGTTTTCCAGAATGTCTCAATTAGTGGCTGGGGTGGTCAAGCCCTTGTGTCTTGCTCATTCACCTTTGTCTCTTCTGTCTCCTGGGCTATATTTTTTTCCTCAAAATACCCATGCCTTTTAACCCAAAGCCATAACCTTTGCTGTGACACCAAGGTGTAAGTCTGTTCCAGCTGTTTTGCAGACATCTGCATGATCCTGGGGACAGAGTGCTGCTACTGTATCAATGAATCTGGTCTGGTGGAACCTAATATTGAGTCACTCCACAAATCACCTGAAGAACTTTGCCAATACAACCAGGGCACATCTCCCTTCCATTCTTTCTGGGAGTCCTCACTCTTCCCATAGCTAACCCCATTTACAGGGCCAGCGGGAATCTGTCCATTCTTTCTCCTAGCAAAGTGCCTGTTCCTCCTGGAATGGATTCATGAGGTCTCCAGGGTGGCAGTTAACCAAACGCTTCTTCACCCATACCTCCCACTGATCATGAGCCCATCAACTCCTGACTCCCCCTCTCCATGTTGTCCCATGCCAATAGGAAGTAGCCAGATTTGAACCAGTGCCCATATACCAAAAAAGGTAGGGATGTTCAATAGGAATCTCCAGCTCACCCCTGCATGACTCAGAAAGCCCCATTCCTCTCTCTCCAAACCCTGCCCACTCAGAGACTCTCTGAACAAAGGGAAGACACCAAAAAGCCCAGTTCTGCATTCTTGGCAGCTACTACAGTTTCCTCCCCTGAAGTTGCCAGCTGCCCAAGTCCCTGCCTAAAGCATTCAGCTTTTGACCTAAGCATAAACTTAGCTTGTGTCTGACACATCATTACCCCTCCCCTACAGGCTATATAATCTTGCTTTAGTTCAGGCGTGACTTTTCCTGCCTCAGTCTCTGGGACTGGAGAACCCATCCAGGAGTTGCTTTGCTCAAGTAAACTTGTTTTTACTTTTTCTGTTTGGTTTGATCTGGCTTACTGTTTCAGTGGAGAAACCAATATTATTGAGTTTCAGAAAATCTAGAGTGTTGTGGGGCGGGGTGTTAAAAGGCTACAATGTTTCTGAGCTGTTAGAGAAATGTGACAAGTAAAGTATGTCTTTCAAAAATATGTGTTGGCTACAGCTGTAACTCAGTGGTAAAGAGTGCTTGCCCAGCATCCTGAGGCCGAGTTCCAACCCAAGAAAGGGGGTGCTTGCTTGTTTTTTTTCTTTTTCTTCCTTGTTTTTGTTGTTGTTGTTATTTTTTGTTTGCTGGTTGGCTTGTTTGTTTAAGATAAAGTCTCACTATGCAGCCCTAGCTAGCCTGGAACTCACTAAGTAGATTCTCTATACACACTTAGGAAGTAGATCAAGCTTTCCTGCCTCCGTTCTCCCAAGTGCTGAGATTACAACCATGAGCTGCCATGACTGATTAATCATCTTTCTTTTGTGGAAGAAAGGCATAGGGCTTTGAAAAACCCCGCAAAATACTATGCTGAAATATTTTTAAATATTTTTAACTACATGTTTATGTGTATGTGTCTGTGCACATGAGTGCAGGTGCCTGCCAGAATAGGAAGCTGGACCTTCTGGAGCTGGAGTTACAGGCAGTGTAATTACTGGGAACCAAACTCAGGTCCTCTGGAAGAACAGTACTTGATTTTAACCACTAAGCCATTTCCCCATCCCCATGTTGAAATACTTAAACATTCTATTACAGTAGGAAAAAAATGAAATTGAGACTAATATCTGTAGAATAGACATTGCTATGTAGACAATATCGCACCAGACACTCAGCATAAATGGAGATTGTTTCTACAACTTAAAGTATTATGGGGTAGGTAATAAGGAGATGGCTCAGTGACTTAAGTGTTCCATGCACACTCATGCATGTACACATGCACACACACACCCACACACACACATGAGAACCTGAGTCCAGAACCCAGAACCCATGTAGAAAGCCAAGTGCAGTGGTGTAATAATATTACAGTGTCTGTAATCCTGAAGCTCAGAAGGCAGAGGCAGGAGGCCACCCACAGGCCAGCCAGCCCAGACAAATCGGCTTGCTCAACGTACAGTACAAGACTCTGTTTCAAAAAATAAGGTGGCCAGTGACTGAGGAAGATGACTTGCCTGGAGCACCAGAGCCAACGTGCAGAGACATGCCCCCAGGCACACACACACAAGACTATGCAGGTACGCACATGCCATAAAAAATAGCATGATGACCAAACAGCTTAAACACCCAAGAAACAGTGGATTATACCCTACCAAACAAAACGAAACTCAGTGAGTTCATGCTTCCATATGTAATTAAATACATGGCTAAATGAGAGCGAAGGAACGCTTCAGACAGAAAGTACAGATGAAACCTCGGGACCAGAATTCTGTAACATGATCCTGAGTCTGGCGCATGCGAGCCAGCAGCCACCTGTGAGAAATCGTCAACACTTTGTGTTAAATTACTAAACTTTGAGATAGTTCATTCCCAGCAAGAAAAATCTTTGAAACAAACAAGATTACCTAGCAGCTGGGTGGTGGTAGCGGTGACAGCAGCCAGCATAGCACACCTTTAACCCCAGCACCCTGGAGGCAGAGGCTGGCAGATCTCTGTGGGTTCGAGGCCAGCCTGGTCTACGGAGTGAGTTCCAGGACAACCAGGGCTACACAGAGAAACCCTGTCTCAAATATATATATAAGATTACCTAGCAAAGCTAAGCCTGGAGAGGAGGAGCACACCACAATCCAGTACCCAGGAGGCTGAAGCAGGAGGACCGCAAGTTCGAGGCCAGCCTGAGCTCAAAAATAACTAATACGAGAACAAATCACAAGCACGTGGGGATGAAAGGGGAAAAGCTCCAGCAAGCCTCTCAAGCTATGCTGTCCCACAGAGCAGGCACCAGACGCATGTGACACCTGTAAAAGGCACCTGAGTCCTAAGACTTAGAAGAGATAGACAGAAATGTCCAGTAAAGGCTTTTATAAGGATTCTGTGCAATCATAGTATCTGTAATTACAAAGAATAAATCATCTAGCTCAAATAGAGTAATTGCCAAAATTAATTGTATCTGCTTCATTTTCTTTTGTAATGCAGCCATTGGAGAATGTTCAATCATTTATATTGTTGAATTATAATTCTGTTCTACAGCTGTGTCCTGGAGGATGGGAATCTGACAGTTTTCTTTAAAAAAATAAATAAATAAATAAAACAGGCAACAGATCTGACAGAATTTTTTTCCATTTTATGAACCAAAGCAATACATACATTTCCACAGACCTACACTCTACTATCTTCAAAAAACAGAAATGAAGTAAAGTGTTGGTCCATGAGCTTATTCTGTAGCTTGCACCAAGTGTAAAAGCTGCGACACCCCAGGCCTTGCCATTTCAGTTTGGCTCAGTGTAGTGTCCTTTCAAAATAGGAGCTTCATGGAAAGAGGTGTTCTGGGTGAATGTTCCAATAATTCTATTATTTTTATTGTACAAATGAGATCTTAAGCCCTGGATCACCCAAGACTCAGTTGGCAGCCTGACTCTTGGGTCCCGGCATTAGACCTGGTTCTGGATGGTCTCGGTATGCTTATGGTCTTTTGTATTTTGGCTATTGTCGGAGTTTTGTTTGATTGGTCTGTTTGTGTATAGCCCCAATTCCTTAATCACGGGGGTTTAAAATCTCAAGTCATCTTGGATTCCTTGCTTTCCTCAGCCACTGGGTGGATCCTGGTACCTATACAAACTATCCCCCAGGAGGGGGCAACCCTGAGCAAGTCGGGTCTCTAGCTAACAGGACCACAAAAGTAGGATGCCGTGGCACACTTTCTTGAATCTCAGCACCCAGAGGCAGAGGCAGGTGGATCTCTGTGAGTTCGAGGCCATCGTGGTCTACATAGTAAGTTCCAGGACTGTTACACAAAGAAACTCTGTCTTAAAAAAGAGAGCCCACAAAGCGCTAGACTCAGAGGACTGGGACACACCCCGCAGCGTGGCTGAAAGAGCCTTTCTCCTGCAGTGGATGTGGGTGTTATAACACAGCAGCCACCACAGTGTCCCACACCAGAATCCAGAATGAAAAGCTGAGCTGTGGAGAGCCGTGCCCCCAACACACCAGCCCGTTCCTAAGAGGTACTTAGATTTCATTGCTTCAGGATACATTTTCAGGGCTGGCTATTTTGTCAGACCAGGGAATGGCGGAAACAATGTGCTTCCTTTCCACCATAGTCTGACACACAGGCCACCTCCTGGGGCCACCAGCTTTACAAAGACTGAGGAGGGGTGGGGATGTGGACACTGATTTCTACCCAAGTGACATCAGGCAAGGAGAGAGAGGAAAGCAGCTGGCGATCTACAGTGAATGAGTCCCTTTCGCTGGTTAACTGGAGGGCAAGCACGCTAGCAATTCCAAACAGGCTCGCAAGAAAGCTCATTTCAAAGTCGTACTTGTTTTGTTATTTTGTTTTGGGTGTAGCTTTTAGTCAGTTCGCACCTTTGAAGGGTTTCTCATGAGAGCAAAGCAGGAGTCGCATGCCTGGGCCGCACGTGGGTCCCAGTCCCAGAACCAGGAAAGATACAGAAGCCAGCCGTGAGAGGTCGGGAGGCAGAGATCTCTCAGCCCCTCTAGCTCCTGCTGGATATGGGGAGCGCCTCAGGCACTGTGTAGATAGACACACGCAAGGCCTACAACTAATCTCATGAGTCCTTATTAAAAGGTCAACTTTAAATGCTTAATGTCATTTATTGCTATTGCTGTCTTCTCTTTAAATTTAAAAATACTTGGAATTTTCTAGGAACTTATTAAGTGCTAGCACCGGATTTATTTGAAAGTCAAAAGATTTTACAATAACTTGGGTCCCCAACCAATAAAGGGAGGGGTGAGGGAGGGAAGCAGGATAGATGGGAAATAATAGCCCCTTTCTCTGTCCTTGCAAGGTTGAGAGTTGTATTTGCAAACCTTTGGGAGCATTTCTTTCCTCTTTTGGCCAGGTTTCACTCAGACGGGGGAAATGGCTACTGAATGGCGGTACACACTCTCACAGTCCTGAGGATGCGCTCTCTTATGTAAGGTTCTTTCTTACTCGTTCTTCCAGACAACTGTAACCTCCGATTGCTTTCACATCTGACCAGAGAGAGGCCATCTCAGCCTTCGGGACTGCTGCCTCTGCCCCTCAGCAGCCAGCACCTCAAAAGAAGCCTTGTTTGCTGACTTCACCCTTGGCATGGCCGAAAAAAACGGCCATTTGATTTACAAATAGAGTCGAAGCTATTTTTAAGTTGTGTAATAAGCATCCACAAGAACGAACCTTTCCTTAACTTTTGAAACAAACTCTGTAAGACATGTGCTGCCTGACGTCTGTCCTCACCAAGTGGCCCTGGAGAATCGTTGACCAGAACGAGTAGTGTACATTTGGAAATAAAACTAGGTCCAGAAATACTCTCTATGAAAAAAAAGGATTTTTCCACTATATATCTACACAACTTAATATTTGAGGCTTAATATATTTGGCAGTCCTTTGCTAAGCAGTCATGTGCAAAAAATAAACTTTGGTTTCGCCCCACTGTTAATATGTTTTACCTCTTTACCAGTTTATTCAATATCCTCTATTTATTTAGAAATTATTCCATCTCCAGATGAAGTGCAAAAGGTAAACAATTATTCACCACAAATATGTGAAAAATAGAACTTTAAAATACAGTGTTTCTCTTTAACAGTTAACTGTCATTTTAGCAAAAAAAAAAAAAAAGAAAAGAAAGAAAAAACTAATTAGTTGAGTCCATACAGAAAATACAAGTATTTCACAATCTCTTTTAAACCCTCCTTTGGACTCTTTCATATTCTTCTTGTTTTTTCCTGCCTCCCCTTGCTTATAAATATTTTAGTAAATATGGCATTCAGACATAATGCTTCATTCCATGTATATGGCTCAGTGAAATTAGGGTAAGCAGAAACCCACTAAAGTAAGAAAACTTTAAACTAAGGCTCAACACAAACATAAAAGCAAGAGTCAAGCCAGGTTCTTGACTTTGAAATGGGCAGAGTATTTGCTATGGCAAGGCGGGCAATCTACAGCCCGCAGACCAAACTTAGCCCATGCTTTTTATGTACTTTATGAACTAAGAATGGCTTTTCACTATAAACAGATGGGGGAGAACAATTTTTCACTGTGCGTCAGCAGCATACAGACTCTAAAGTTCATTTCTCTCCAGCTGCTTCGAAGCTGTAAGGTAGTGCTGAGTAAGGGCAGCAAAGACAAAAGTCCACAGCAAAACCTACATTTACCTTTGCAGGAAAAGTCTGTAACCCCCCCATGGTGCACTGTGGGGAGACTCCCTCCCCCTTCCTCAAGGAACAAGATTGAATGTCCAGTAAAGGCAACAACAGAGAGGCCATGATTTTGCTCAGGAGTAGGTGGGAACCTCCATATCTGCCACTGGGAAATGCCAAAGGAAAGACAGCTGATGTCTTGGAAATGTTACTAGATACCAGGTATTGTGATCAGTGCTTGAAAGCAATGTATTGGCAACAACAAAAAGTGAGTAAAATTAAACTCAAAAACAAGTCTTATTTAACCCAAAATGTTCAAATACTATCATTAAACACATAAGAAATGAATGAGTTTATTGCTTTTTTGGTACCAATATTCAAAATCCAGTGAGTACTTTCTAGCCATAGCTCACCTAAAGTCATACAAGCCTTGTTCCACATGCTCAAAAACTACATGTAAGATTAAGCATAGTGGCAGATGTTTTTAATTCCAATCCTAGTACTCAGGAGGTAGAAGTACGTACATCTCTGTGAATTCAAGGCCAAACATGGTCTACATAGCAAGCAAATGAGGTCAGTTCCCTGGCCATCCCCTGTGGTCGGTTTGGTGACCTCCCTGGTTGTCATTGGGAACCTTCATCCAGTGAATGATGGAGGCAGATTCAGAGACCCAAGGCCAAACACTGAACCAAGCTCCAGGAGTTCTGCTGAGAGAGAAGGGACTGTAGGAGCCAGGGAGTCAGGGACATCGGAGGAAAACTCACAGAAATGGCTAGCCTGGCTCATGGGAACTCACAGAGTCTGAACCAACAACCAAGGAACCTACATGGGACTAATAGATGTGACAGTTGAATAGCTTGGTCTATTTGTGGGACTCCTGGCAATGGGAGCAGGGGCTGTCCCCAGTGCTTTGACTGGCATTGGGAACATATTCCTCAGGCTGGATTGCCTTGCCCAGCCTGAATACAGGGGGAGGTGCCTGGTCTTATGACAGCTTGATATGCTGTGCTTTGCTGAAACCCATGGGAGGCCTGCCCCTTCCTGAGCAAATACGAGGAGGGGTGAGTTGGGGATGAGGCAGAGGAGAGGTGGGGAAGGAAGTGGGAGGAGAGGAAGGAAGGGAGGCTGCAGTAGGAATGTAAAATAAATTAACTAATTAAAAAGGGAAAGAAAAAACAAATAATAAGAGTTCTGTTTCAATACAGGTTTAGTACTACCATTTTGACCCGCTGTGCCTACCAATAGGATAGCACAGACCCAGGTATTTCCAAAACAGTCATTACAACATAATCTCATAGAGTTTGGCACACAATAAATATTTTAAATACTGAATATAAAGAATGCCTTCTCTCTAGTCCTTAAGATGATATTTAACACATTTCTATAGTTATGCTAAATGATTCTGCAGCTATACTTTCATAAACATAAATCCTAACTGTGTTTGCGGCAAGGAAGCTACGAGGTATTCTTAGAAAACATTCCTCTTCGCTTATGCCTCCTTCTTCACCACTCAGTCTGGTTTTTAGACTTCAGTTCATGAATCATTTCCTCCAAACCCAAAGCCCCACAGACCTGCCCACATGTTACCCATCACTATTCCCCTACTAGATCTTGGAGCTCTTTCAGCCAGGAGGCAAACCAAGGCAACACACAAGTGAAGATCCTATGAGCTTTCCCTTCTATGTGGGACCTGGATGCTCCATATATGACATAAAAGAAGGGAACCACTTGGAGAAAGGAGACAGAGACAACCAGGAGGGATGGGAACGAGGGAAGGGAGAGCAAACATGACAGATGCACATGAGAATGTCATCATGAAATACATCACTTTGCACAAGCAACACACACTAATAACCTAAAGAAAGTCGATTCCAAGAACTTTTCTATGAAAGGTAAAGAGCAGAAAAGAGAGCAAGACTGGGACCCACCACAATCCTCCACCTCAAGCTCTGTCGTGCACCTTTGTATGACTGCTGTCTTGACCTAGACCAAAATATGGTGAGTCAGAGCGCCACCTCATACATTAGCCATCATGGCGGGAATAAACTCAGCCCATCCCCTTACACCTGTAAGGACGCACACCTCCACCACAAACAGCCCTCCCTTTTCTTTTTTTTTTGAGACAGGGTTTCTGTGTCTAGCCCTGGCCATCCTGGAATTCACTCTGTAGACCAGGTTGGCCTCAAACTCACAGAGATCTGCCTGCCTCTTCCTCCTGAGAGCTGGTACTAAAGGTGTGTGCCACCGCCACCTGGTCAGCCCTCTCCATTTTACCCTTGTGTGCACGTGTGTGTACACACACACACACACACACACACACACAGGACCCAGCCCTTTTGTTCCAGCAGTGGTCCAGCTCAGGGCACTGCCAGAGAAGAGTTCAGCACTTGTTTTTCTTTTTGACACTCCTCTCCTTTGCCCCTCCTAGAAGAAGATAGCCACATCTACAGTTTAGAGGAAGGTTGTAGCTATGCCAAAGTCTTCCTCAAATTCCACTTGAATGGCATTTTTCGCTCTTACCCGTACTCTTCAGTCTTCTCTTTCATCACATGAGGAAGTGGCACTGGGGTGGGTCAGACACCTGTGTGTCTCCACACGCAGAAAAGAGAAATGCGAGAATCACAAGCTTGAGGCCAGTCTTGGCTACATAGTGAGACTCTGTGTCAAAAAGAACAACAATAAACTTCCTGCCTAGAACTTTCTTTTCTCTCTCCCCTGGCTTTCTGAGGCTCACACCATCTTCCATCCCCTCCACTCCTGTCTGCCTATGCCTGCCATTGGCTTGTTTCCTCACCCAAGCTTTTTATAAATCGTCTCTCGTGTGCCGCTCAGGTAGTCTTGCCGTCTTAAGTACTATCATTCCCTATGAAAACAAGGCCTTAATTTTTTTCCCCAGCTACAATTTCAAAACCATCTGTCAGATGCCTCCACCTAGCTGCCTCCCCGGACTCCCTCTCGCAGACTCTCAGAGAAAAACCGAAGCATGTTTTCAGAAACCACAGAAGCTGCTACCTGCCTCTCCCCCTCCCACTGCTGTCCTGGAAACCAGCTCATCCCTCCAGCACAGCCTCCCTCTAACGCACACGGAATGATGGTTACCGCCAAACACCATGCATGCCCTAGTCAAGGAGGGGGATTGTGAACAGGCGCCTGGAGCCCTCTAAAAGTAGAGGTAGAGCATCATGCCAAGTCAAAGAGGAGAAGCGCTGTTTGCAAACCTCGTGGAATTTCATCTGCACACATGGGAAGGAAATATATCTCCCCTTCTGGATACATGCAGTGTGTGAAAGTAGAACTGGCCCAATCTTTCAAGCCACAAATTTTCTTTAATGTAATAGGTACATTAAAGTTATACATATTTGTGAAATACAATGTGAAGTTTCAATGTATATATAGATTGTGTGAATTTTAAATCATAGATCACACATTTATCAATTCTTTATAATTTAAACTTTCAAGATTATCTTGTAGCTTTTTTTTAGTTTTTTGGGGGGTTGGATTTCAAGACAGAGTTTCTCTATGTAGCCCTGGCTATCCTAGAACTAACTCTGTAGACCAGGTTGACCTCAAACTCAGAGATTTGCCTGTCTCTGCCTCCCAAGTGCTGGGATTAAAGGTGTGTGCCACCAGCACCCAGATTTTTTTACATTTTTGAATTACGTGTGTGTGTGTGTGTACCATAGAACATGTATGAAGATCAGAGGACAACATTGTCAACACAGATCTTTCTTTCTCATGTGTGGGTGGGTCCTGGGGACTAAACTAAGGATTTCAGGCTGGGTGGCAAGTGTTTCTACCTGCTCAACCATCTAACTGGCACCTCGTGTAGCTTTTTGATGTGCAATCCATTATGCTACATGTAGTCACTCACTCTCCTAAGAAAGAGCACCCAGGGCTTCTCCCTCCCATGTCCCTATAATTTAGCACCCACCTACCCACCAACCTCTGCACTCTTTAGGGGAGGGGAGAGTTTGTGTTCTCTCTTTGTTTGTGTTGTTTGGTTTGTGTTGTTTGGTTTGTTTTGTTTGTTTTGCTTTTGGGGTTTTCTGAGACAGGGTTTCTCTATGAGCCCTGGCTGTCAGGAAACCTGATCTGTGCACCAGATAGCCTCAAACATTGAGATCCGCCTGTCTCAGCCTCCCAAGGGCTGGGATTAAAGGCCACCAATGCCTGGCCAGTTTGGTTTCTTGAAACCAAGTCTCACTCTATAAGCCAGCCTAGGCTCAAACTCATGGCAATCCTCCTGCCTCAGCCTCCCAAATTCTGGGATTACAGGTACGAGCCACCATACTCACTCAGATTTACACTCTTAATTTCAAGTATTATTCTTCTGGCTCCTCCAATGTTTTCCTTCCTCTTATTGTCCACCCTCATTCATCCATGGAGTATTAAATTAATGAAGAAAAACGTCTTTGAGAACATGACAAGTTTCAGCATTACAAAGCCTACTTAACAGAACATAAAGGCTCTACAGCAACCCATCCCCAATTCTTACAGGATCTGCTTTTTATTTCCACCACAGCCCTTCCGTGAGTCATGAGGACAGTGACTCATTTGGCATTAGACAAGCAACGCATGTTTAACTTGAAGTTTAAAGAATTAGTATGTTTACTGTCAACTTCATTCAATCACTGATTCACAATTAAATCCCAAACATGTTATTTTACTGCTGAAAATTAACACCAATGCTTAAGGTTGGGGGATACTTGAAAAGCAAGCATAGAAATTTAGGGGGGCCCTTCTCTCAGAGGGTGAGTCATCAAGCTTGCAAGGACTTGCCTCTCGCTGGCAGACTTTCCAAAGTTTGGTCAAGTACAATTTGGGAGACACTAGCAGGTAGGTGTTCTCATTTAATGTCACTGAGAATCATCTGTGATGATGGCAGAAGAGATTTAGGTACCTGGACCTTAGCCATGTCTGAAAGGTGGCCATGAAAACGCACTTTGTAAGTGCAATTCGCCCCTTGAGAAAAACGCGGTAATGGAATTTAGATCTCAGATGTGGTCTGACCAATTCTCCCACTGTTTCTCCACAGTCTGTCAAGAGCGACTCCACACTGAACCGGGACAGGACACTGCACAGCTCTCAGGGGGTTTTAAGATTCACTCGTCTTTTTTTCCCTTCCATACCAGAAGAATCAACATCTGTAAACATAGCCTAGTTCTCAGACACAGCTTCTGCACACATTAGGAAAGTTTGCTAGAAGACAGCGAAAAGAACACTGGGCTGAAGATCAGGAGAAGTAGGATCCATTTCCAGCTTTGCCAACAACAAGCAATTAGACTTTGGGCGGGGCCCCAGACACCAGGCCCCCTCTCAGCCGTAAATTATGTAATTGAGTTGACTTAACTCCAATATCCCCTTCCAGGTCCAAATCTCTACAGCGGTCAATCGTAAATTCAGAGAGAAGGTGGCATTTCATCTTACAATTCTTTTGTGATTGTTGTTGTCATTGTTTTTGTTTTGTTTGGGGACAGAGTCTCTGTATGTAGCCCAGGCTGGCCTCAAATTCCACCTTTCTGCTTCAGCCCTTTAAGTATTAGGATGGCAGGTGTGTAGCACCAGGCCTAATCCTGCTTGCAGCGCTTTAGATCCATGTTAGGTCTCTTAAAAGGTGAGTCTCGTCCACTGCAAGCAAATCCGAAGATGGTTTAGAGGAAAGCAGATACACAACGCACCCAGACAGAACCAACCTCAGATTCGGGCTTCATCATTCACTAACTGACTTGTTTAAGTCAGGGAAACTGAACGGATCTCTCTTAGCTTCAGTCTCCAACATTAACACAATAGTGCCTATTTCGTTGGGTAGCAGCAATTAAATGTTTCGTGCTGGGCATTATAAGCAAATCCATGTGTTGTATACCTTACCATTCCCATAACAAAAGTGCCTTTGATAGAGTTCCAAGTTCAGGGTCATCTCAATAGGAGAGTAATAATCGCCTTGGACATGAATAATTGATACTCTTCCCTAATAACCGTAGCTATTTCCTGCTAAGTGCTTTAAATCTTTCTTCATTTAATCCTCACAATAAGAATTAATCATGTTAAGTCGGAAGTCACTATCAGGTGATGACATTAAAGCCTTCTGCAGCCCTCATGCCCCACAGCCAAAAAAAAAATCAAACGGAATGGTCAGCACCTGCAACCATGCAGCCTGACTCCACAGCCATGCATGTCTAGGTCCTTTACCCTCCGTATCTACCCCGACTAATATTTACCCCACACAATGGCAAAGATATACAAATGAAGAACCTACGCCCTTTAGAAGTAATTCTCATGTAACTACAGGTTTAGACTGAGTTCTGCTTGCAAAGTTGCCTGTAAAAACCTGCCCTGGGATCCGCCTACACACTACACTAATTAATGTACTTTCATAAAAACCACAGGGCAGATCTTGATCTACACAGATGAAAGGTACCTCTGACAGTACTGTCCCCACCAAATGACCATTGTGCTAGGCTGCATGATTTCCCAGCTAATACCTTACATGGAAGGGAAATTTTAATATTTCAAATTCTGTATTTTAAATACTAAACACTTGCTCACAGAGTTCAGAAGAGGTTGTGAGGTACCCTGGAACTAGAATTACAGACAATTATGAGCTACCCAATGTGGGCGGTACTGGGTACAGAACTCAGGTCCTCTGCAAAAGCAGCAAGTGCTCTTAACTGCTGAGCCACCTCTCCAGCCCCAGAAGTTTCCTTAGTAAAAAATAAACTAAACGGAGTCTATTAACTCACCAAGAGCTTAACACAAAATCAAAAACCAAGTTATCAGAGGACATAGATGTGGAGACTATTGCATCTCATTATCTCAGAGGGAAGGCAAAGAACCAAGCAACACAAAATATAAACAGTGTAGAGGTGGTAGGTAGCACACCTTTAATCCCAGCACTCAGGAAGCAGAGGCAGGAGGATCTCCATGAGTCCAAGACCAGCCTGGTCTACATGTTGAGCTCCAGGCCAGCCAAGGATACATAGTGAGACCCTGTCTCAAAGAGACCAAATAAATAAGCAAACAGAGCCTCCAAATGGGGAGGGACTCACTAGAGATGCCCAGGCAGGCATCATCAATTGACATCTCCAGTTCAGGCCTTTTTCTTAAACCAAGTTTACATGGAACCGGTGGCAATGAATTCTTTGACTAAGAGAAAGGTTGCTTTTTGTTATTTGAAGTAAATTTTGTTTGGGAAAAAAACTGTACAGATTGAAGAAGGGAAAAGGAAATGAAGGTTGATTTCAAGGACATCACAAGAGGAAAGAGAAAGGCTCGCTCTTCACCCAATACTAGAGGCACCTGGCTTCTCTCCTCTGGCATACATGACCTGCTGAGGTTCCTTTATCTTTTGTTAATTATATTTGTGGAATCACCTCTTGCATAAGAGGGAAAGTGAGATTATGAACCCAGCTGTATTCGCTGCAGAGGTGAGGGTGATAAAGGCAAGGGACTGGATCATGTACCGAAAAGGCAGAACCCCACACAGCTTAGAAGGAACATTTTCCCAAAAGACTGCTGTTCACACATGTTCTCAGACCACCCCCACAGATGTCCAACAAATACATCAGACCATGAAAAAGAGCCGTACTCCTCTGCCTGTATTAAGGTATGTTCTTGTTATAGGGCTTGATGACACATGCCAGAAGTCTAGCACTTGGAAAGCTGAAGCAGGAGGATCAGAAGTTCAATGCTAACCTCAGCTATATAATGAATTCAAGGCCAACCCGGGATAGATGTGACCTGTCTCAAAACACACACACACACACACACACACACACACACATTAATTAAAGTAAAACCCACTAAAAAAATAAAGTTAATCCCATTGTGCAATCTATCTGCTAATAATAGTAATGATAGTATTTCTGATGTAAACTAATCTAGAAATACATTCTTGTGCTGTGGCCCATAGCCCGGGCCCAAGGAGTTTCCTAACCACTTGAAACATCGCTCTCCTTAGCTCTGCTGGAGGATAACTCTCTACTAAAGCCTTTCCGTGAGGAAACTGGTGAACTAATTAGACTGAAAATGAACTTGCTTGAATGTGTGTAATGGGAAAAAATAAAATACTGATTCTATAAAGATTCAGGCCCTGCAGAAGACCTCATCTGTCCGCATGCTATCACAACTGCTGCAGGCAGATAATGCAAAGGATGTGAGGAGAAGGAGGCAGGAATGCCTTCATCCTTAAGCCCTGCTGTTACAGGAAGCATCTGCTCTGAGAACAATTAGCAGCTTCCCACAGTAGAGTGGGACTCTCCTTTCAAAGAGGGAGAGTGCCTCTAACAATGTGAGTTTCAATGGCCTCATAAACCAGCAAAAGCAAAAAAGCAAGGGGGGGAGCATTTTCCCACTTTCCTTTTTAAAGATCCATTCTGGTCTAGGGTCATTCATTCTAACCTTGAACATATGGGGAATGCATAATAATAATAATAATAATAACCAAGGAATAATATTAATCCCTAGTGCAGCTGCTATTTGTTACAAAGGAGAAAGTAATAAAGAAAAGTGTGGGAAAGAACAGGATTCTAAACTAAGAGTGGGAGAGATGGCTCAGCCGTTAAGAGAACTGGCTGCTCTTCCAGAGGACCTGGGTTCAATTCCCAGCACCCACATGGTGGTCCACATCTGTCTATAACACTTCCAGGAGATCTGATGCCCCCCTTCTGGCCCCCTCAGGCACTGCATGTACATGGTGCACATACAGGCAAACATGCAAGCAAACACTTATATACATAAAATAAAATATAACTAAATCTAAAAACTGAAATAAGAGGGTGTAAATTTCCAAGCATAGCTCAAATATTTGTCAAAACCATTCACGTTCTTCTGGTCCTGTACATTCCAGGGAAACTGCCCTCAAAATCATAAATTCTTGATGAATAAATAATGAAGGTGAAACTACTTAAGAATTATCTCCTTTGATTTGATACATTTTCCAATGTTTCTTTGGCTACTACCATAACCAAAGGTTTGTTCATTTTCAGAAATGATAAGTCCAATAATAGAAATTAAGATCTGTCCCCATGTATGAAGGGACACGCTTTCTATGTCTGCTTCTGTAGGGCTATTACTACTAACGCTAGGAGCTATTGTGCACCAAAAGTCTAGCAGGACTACATACGAAAAGATTTTAACTTGCTAACTACACAAGACGCCAGTTGCATTACCTCTGTTTGGCGGATGAGGAATCTGATGCTCAGTCGTGAAGTGACCTGTTCAGAACCACAGCAGTTCTAAGAGCCAGTGTCGCAAGCTCCAGGCCTGCGACAGACCCTTTCTCAAAACAAGGTGGACAGCTCCTTAGCCATGACACATGGGTTGTCCTCTGGCCTCCACATGTTCATGCACACATGTGAACTCACACACACATATAAAACAGTCCAACCCCAGCACAGAGAACCCTCTTCTGAATTCCCGGCTTCAGTTCCCCTATTCAGCCTGTCACTTTCTGTAGAGAAAGAGTCACAGATACGCAAAGTTGTCTCTCACGTGGTGATGTCTTTCTATACTGGTAAAGAATACATCTTTATATAAAGAACTACTGTGGAATCCCATCCACCCTGCATTATATAGTCTTACATGATTTAAAAATAAACAAATAACTCAACAATAGAGGGACTTACACCTCAGTTTCTGATATACATACACTTTTAGTTAACAGTGCTTATATGTGGGTACCCGAGTATGGCTTATTAGAGCTCATTACCGTTACTGACAATGCTTATTAAGTTGCACTCACTGGGCACATAGTGCTCTTGCAACCAGGAAAAATATAATAAATACCCATTTAAGGAAAAAAAGATGTTTTGTATGTTAATTAATAATCCCTAGATTTAATTTCCCCTTAACCCTGGGAGAGGAAAAAAAAGACACTCCTGGGCCCATTATAATCCTGAACCAGATTTGAATTCAAACCTGAAACAAAGATGTTGGTTCTTTTTATAAACAGTTGATACTTTTTCACATGGCCCCCTTCCCACACACTAACATCATTTTTAAGTTATTGGGGTTTTTTGCTCAATCAAACTGGGTCTACTATTACACAAAACGGGACTGTGATGTCCTTCTTTTCCTTCCCACTGGCTTGTTTAGTAAAATCCACCGCACCCACTAAGCTTGGTATTCCATGAGACAAGCGTTTAGCTCTGCCCATGGCTCTTGCGGTAAACTCTTGCCTGCGTTTCCCAGGCTCCTTGCAGTCTGTCTGTCCACGAGCAGTGGTGGCAAGCACCGTTTTCAGGCCTGGCCCACAAACACCTCCCACGTGGAAAATTCCGGATGCTCTTCCTGCAGTCTCAGGAGAGATGTGATACAGCCACCCGTGGGAAGAACCCGGGTCTTTGTCCACTTGGTAGCACGAACACTAAGGGACAATTCAGACTTCACGGGTTCGAAATCAAAGGAGCACTCTGGAGGTCACGGAAAACCTGCGTTCTGCTACACTGCCTAACCCGCGGGTCTATTACCATATTCCAACTACGGCTGCGAGACTGCGCAGTTCATCTTACCTCTTTCAAAGACTCCTTCTGCTTCCAGGACGGTGACGGTTGTGTTGGAAGCCTTCTTTAACACCTGAGCCTTTACAGTGGCCTGTAGGGGACCATTTTCCAGAAGCTCCACACCAACTGTCACATTTGCTCCAGGCCTGATGGTCCCTGGGGCTGTCACCAGAAAGCGAGCCCTAAAGAGTTATCAATCAAAGGAAATCAAAGCTTTTTAAATTATTAAATCTATTCATTTATTTTACAGCCCGACCAGTTTCCGGTCCCTCCTCTCCTCCCGAACACCTCCACTGTCCCCACTCCCTGGAAGATGAGGTCTCCACACTACTCCTCTACAGTAATTACAATTGAAACGGTGCCACTGCCCTTTAGTAATGCCAGGAAAAGCCTCAGAAAACGTAATTCCTCAAACGGTTCAAATGCACAGGAGCCAAAAGAGAAAACAAAGCACGCAGAAGCCACTGCAGAATTCAAGTCTCCAAGTCTCTTCAGAAATGACTTCATCTCCACGTTATTAGGAAACACACACACCTGGGCATTTGCATTTTTCCTGCTCAAATCGTGCTTGCCTAATCCACCCGAGAGAGGGGGAATGATTGAAATCACCACCTGAAATTAATGCCAGCAATGCAACCTCCAGGTCAGGAAGCATCTAAGTCCCCCAAAGAGACCGGGTGTGATGATGCACACCTGCCCTTCTAACACCCTGACACTCCAGGGGCTACTGAGGCAGGAGAACTGCCCAGGGTCCCTAGACCAGCCTGAGTTACAAATGAGCCCTAGGAATAATAATTAATAATAATAATAAATAGTAATAATTTTCTTTGCTGAAGGTAAAAAAAACTTTAGAAATGGAGTACTTTATACTATCGAATTCTTGTTAATCTTCCTATAATCTCTGATATGGCACTCTCTGATCACTTCAGCCATACTGACAGTGTCAAAGTAGAAACATCCTGTTTAGAAAAGAAAAAAAAGGTCTCTGAAAAAAAGAGACATTATTTAGGAGCAACAAGTTGAGAGGCAAAAGGCAGAGCAACGTGGACTAG
>LOJH01010540.1:305-22917 GCA_001685095.1 Ellobius talpinus
CTTGAAATTTGCAGGCAAATGGATGGAGCTAGAAAACATCATTTTGAGTGAGGTTACCAGACACAGAAAAACAATTATCATATATATGTACTCACTCACAAGTGGCTTTTAGACATAAAACAAAGAAAACCAGCCTACAAATCATAACCTCGGAGAACCTAGAGAACAATGAGGACCCTAAGAGAGATATACATTGATCTAATCTATATGGGAAGTAGAAAAAGACAAGATCTCCTGAATAAATTGGGAGCATGGGGACTATGGAAGAGGGTTGAAGGGGAGGGGAGAGAAAGAGAGGGGAGCAGAGAAAAATGTATAGTTCAATAAAATCAATAAAAAAACATGGTATGTGAAATAAGCCATAAAACTCTTAAATAATTATCTACTATACAACTAATAATAAATTTGTAAATAAATTTGAAACTTTTAAAAGAATAAATTTTTATGACCTTTGAAAGAAGGCATAACACCCTAAGGTCTATTCTAATTTGTAAGGAAGTAAATTATCTGTTTTTTTAAAAATACCAGTTATTTTAATGAGAGTTTGTATGTTTTTACATACTGGTTACTAATTTAATGATACTGCTCAATCTATAAACACATAAATAGTCCAAAATATTTTTACTGTACTGATAGCAGGACGAAAGGAAACAGAAACTAAAGCAATTATAAAAGATTCACTTACAACCATCCTCATCTTGAGTGCCATGACCCTGAGTGAGAAAACACATCATAACAGCAACAAGGAAAGAGCCACAGACAGAAGGGGCAGTGCGTGCCTTTACCTTATTTATTTTCTCTTTCGGGTGTGATAAGAGGTTTGGGAAGTGGGACAGGACATCGCAGTTAAGAACCACCTGGGTCTGCTCGTCAGTGCCGGTCACTATGTTCCCAACTGCTCTGAGTGCTGCAGTCTAGAGTGGGGGAGAAAATGTCTTAAGTATGTTTATAATGAAATTGTCATCTCTGTAGTTTTCATAACTCTGAGGAATGTGAGGAGCAAATGATGAACATTTACATCATCCCTACAACAAAGCCATAACCAAACTAAACAAGGACTTTTAAACAATCATCTCCTATGGAAAATTATAGAAATCCACAGAAAAATTATGTGAAAATATTTTAGAAAAAAGGTTTTTAGGCCTAGCAGTTATGGCACACACCTTTAATCCGGGCACTTGGGAGGCAGAGGCAAGAGGATCTGTGAATTCGAGACCAACCTGGTCTACAGAGTGAGTTATAGGATAGCCTGGGCTAAACAGAGGAAACTTTGTCTTGAAAATAACAAAAGAAAACCAAAAACATGCTCTGCGCCCAAAACTACACAAATATAAAGCATCTAAAAAAAAACTTTTTAAAACAGTGAAAACTAAAAATCATCAAGTCCTTTCTTTAAAAACAGTGGTTCTTATTTATGACCAAAGCAACACCACAGATTTTAATCAGTGAGTCCTGAGTCAGCACACATTTGTGTTTCTCATTTAATGGTGTCCTGTATTTAATATACTTAATGTTACCATGGGTCAGCATGCATTTGTAGGTAGAAAAACACTTTGGCAGAGAAACATGACGAGCAGAACTAAATGCCGACCCTAATCAGAACAGAGTCGGGGGTTCGCAGTTGGAAGGCTCTGGAAACTACCCAGAGACAGAGAGCTAAGAGGCAGACCGAAAGCTTAAGTGAGAAGGAAAAGGAGCTGTGACAGAGGGGGTGGAGGAAGAGCCTAAGCATCCAACAGGAGACGAGAACCCAGAAATCCACCCAAGGGGGTAAAGGATAACGTGGGCCTCAGACAAGCATTATGTTGTCTCCTAACAGGATACTAGGAGAAAAAGCTATTTGTGGAGACCAACAATTTCATGTCTTTCTATTTGAAATCATAATGGAATATATGCAGTTCTATGTTTAATGGCTTATGTAACTGAAAAGCTGAAAAATTATTTCAAATGAACAAATGTGGGTTCAGGAGATAAACTAGGGCAATCCTGAGGTGCATGTTGCTGGACTTAACGTTGGCTGTAGAAAGATTCTTCATAAAAAGAATTTTATACAAGAAAAAAAAGAAAATACTTACTTGAACTTTCACTTCCTGGTGGCTCAGAAGGGGCACGAGGAATGGTACAACCCCTGAATCAATAACCATCTGTATCTGCTCATTTCCTCCATCTGTCAAGTATGACAGAGCCCAAACAGTGTCTACAAGAATCTATAAGAAGTACAAACAAAAAAGCTATTCCAGGAGTTGTAACTGAAAAGTAAGGAGTTTTCTGTTTTAACTTGGTGGGAAAGGCATCCATGTACATGACTGATGTAAATTCAATCTTTCTCTCAGGGCTTACCTGTGATCACCTTTCATAAACATGAGACAAAGTTTAGAATGCTTGTTTCCAATTTCTGACTTTATGTACCAGATAGATAAAAATAGAAACAATGTGTTGGCAAGATAGCTTAGCAAGCAAAGAGTTTGCAAGTTATCCTGGTGACCTGAGTTTGGTCCCCGAAACCAACATAAAGGTGGAAGAAGAGAACCAACTAGAGAAAGTCATCCTCTGATCTCCACACAGGTACAGCATTCATACGTAAGCATAATACACAAACATAAAATAAATAAAAATTGTTAAACAAGCATAAAATTTTCTGAGCCCAAAAATTAGGCATAAAAATAATTGTGATCTATCTCATACACAAGCCTGAGGCCAAAACACTACGCTGCTTCAAATCTAGAGACCCCAAAATAATCATATACCCATTTTTACTAGTTTTGAGTATGATCTGCCAATACAATTTTTCCAACTACTAAAGTGAACAGGCTAAGGAATGATTCAGCACTTGAACCTTGACAAAGGCCCTCAAATGAAAAGCATGAAGCACAATCATGTAGTGCTGAGTGTAATGGCACACATGTGTGATCACAATACATGGGAAATGTAACCAAAGGAGCAGGAGGAAAAGCCACCCTCAGCACACAGTGAGTGTGAGCAGCCTAGGCTGCATGAGATCCAAAACCCAAATTAAGCTACATCCTCATCCATCTGAAGTTTTCAATTACAAGAACAAGACCAAACAGGGTACCAGCCTCCAGGATCTGGTGAACTGATTCAGTACACAGAGTTAGTGTGTGGTTCTCCTTGGTGTCCTCACAGCAGCAAAAGCACCACTCTTAACCCATTTGAAATCCAGAGGCCTTTCTACTAAGTGTCCAAATTAAAGACATCTTTTGCCTGAAGTTTTCAAAAGCAGCTACCTGAATGCACATATCCTTTAAGAAGGCATGCATACAAGTCAAAGGAGCAGATAAAACTACACATAACTTATACCTTTAGCATTACTAAGAATCATGAGAACACAATTCCAAATTACCTATAAGAAGAAAACAAATACTAATTTGGATCTGGACTCATTCCAAGCCTGTGTGAGATGAAAAGAATAAAGAATGAGAAGGGATGGAAGAGGTAAAATTATGCACGTTTGAAACAGAAATTGTCAGGGGGAGCATTACGGAGGAAAAAAAATCAGAAGGAACTCAAGAGCAACACCAAAAGAAACCATATAATCTAAGTATGGTTTGAATATAATGACTCCCATAGGCTCATATATTTGAATATTTCATCATTAGGGGGTGGAACTGTTTTAGAACTAGGAAGTATGGCTTTGTTGGAATAGGTGTGCCATACTGGAAAAAGTGTATCACTGGAGATGGGCTCTGAAGTTTCAAAAGCCCAAGCCAGGCCTAGTGTCTTTCTCTTCTGTCTTATGTATGTGGATCAGAATGCAAGCTCTCAGCTACTGCGCCAGCACCATGCCTGCCTGCATGCTACCATGCTCCCCACCATGGTGACAATGGACTAAACTTCAAATCTGTAAGCAAGCCCCGATTAAATGCTTTCTTTTATAAGAGTTGCTGTGCTTGTGATGTCTGTTCTCAGCAATTAACACAGAAACTGTACCAAAACTGGGGTGTTGCTGTGACAGGCCTGGCCATGCAGTTTGTTGGCAGAATGTGGACTCTGGATTAGGAAAGGAGGTGAAAGCCTTAAGTGGGGCTTAACAGGCCAAACTAGTAAGAGCAGCGAAGATAGTGGTGCTAAGAGCAATGTAGACGATGACAGCCTGGCCCAAGAGGTTTCAGAAGAGAGGAATGTTAATAAGTGGCCTTGAGATCATTCTTGCAGTATTTTGGCAAAGAATGTGGCTGTTTTCTACCCTTGCCCACTCCACCCCCAATCTGCCTGACAGTAAACTGAAGACTTTTTGATTAATGTCATTAGCAGAGGCGATTTCAAGATAGCCTGGTACTGACTGTGCTGTGTTGTTATTAGTGTTCAATCTTACATAGATGTTGAACAAGCAAGCTGAACAAGGAGAAATAAAAAAAAATGTACAGTTTGAAGAAAAAAAGGCACCAAGAAATGGAGCTAAGTCCGGTGTTCAAGGAGATAAAAAGTCCAATGCTAAATAGAATAAAGGGAATGGTGACCTCCGGGCAAGACCCCATCCAGCTAAGCTTCCAACTTGTGAAGAGGGAATTAAAGAAAACCTTAAGTGAAGGAAACCACTGAAAACAGAAAGCTAGACAAGAGGCCCAAGCTCCAGCCCCACTAAGCAGCAGAACTTGGCAGCTCTGGCCATGTGCTTCTGGCCTTCGTATCAAGGATACAAAATATGGGTTGTGGAATCTCCCTCCTTGACTAAGGAAATCTGCTGAAGCCAAGTGTGTGGCAGTGGTGTTCCTTCATGAAAGCCATTGTGTGAAGCTGTGAAGGTGAAGTAGGGATTGCCTTGGAGACCCCAAGATGTTAGAAATGTCAGAGCCATGAGATACCTGCTGAGGAAAGCTTAAGACTGGGTGTGGAACCAGCCCAAGAGAGAGGAGTGTTGTAGTCAACAAGGCTGGAAAGAGTTGGAGTTCTGAAGAGCACATCAGGCATGGAAATGCAGAATTTGGAGTTTGCTCTGCTGGTTTTCACTCTTGTGTTGTACAGTATTTCCTCATAGTAATCCCTTTCCTCTGTGTTGTTAAGTACAGGATCTACCTTTTTTTGTTTTTTGAGACAGGATTTCTGTGTTGCCCTGGCTGTCCTGGAAATAGCTCTGTAGACCAGGCTAGCTTTGAACTCAGACATCCACCTGCCTTTGCCTCCTGAGTGCTGGGGTTAAAAGGATGTGCCACCACGCATAGCCGAACTTTAAACTTTTAAACAGTGTTGAGACTTTTAAAAACTTTTGAAGCTGAATTGAATGCATTTTCACATTATGATACGGCTACAGCTTATGGGGCCAGAGAGTGGACTGTGATGGCTTGAATAAGAATGGTTCCCCCCATAAGCTCATGAATCAGGGAATGGCAATACTTTTGAAAGATTAGGAGGTATGGCTTTGTTGGAGTGGGTGTGACCTTGTTGGAGGAACAAAGTCAGTGAGGGTGGGTTTTGGGGTTTCAAAAGCCTCCATCAGGCCCAGTGTCTCTTTCATACTGCCATCTGAGGATTCAGATGTGAAACTCTCAGCTTCTCCTTTAGCAAAGGAGCTTGCAGTATAACAACAAAGCTGACATCTGAGTCATCAAGAGTCCCAGGACAAAGAGTTGAAAAGCCTTGGTCCCAAGACTGAGAGCAGCCTCTGTGTTGAGGAGGTGGGAGTTAAGTATACATTTATTTTTACTGTGATTTGTTCAGGACCACATTATACAAAATGCCTTGTTTCCTTTACTGTTGTTTTGGAAAGGAAAGTTTTATTAAAATTGTTTTAGTTTTGAATACAGAATAGTTTTATTAATTACGACTAATTTTGGAAAACTCTTGAGTTTCCATTCAACTGTTTGCCAAAACCTTCCAAAGTAAAGTGATATTCAGAGACAGTTATTGAGACCAGATGGCTTATATACATTTCTGGGGTATTTACATTTGAAGATTCCTTATTAATGAATGTCTGACTTAAATTCTAACCAAAAACTGTAACATTATTCTTCGCACATTTTCGTTATAAGGGTTAACAACCTTAGCTGCAGACAAATAAAATACCTAAGCTATTTATTTTTTTTTTAAAAAAAGGTAGAGCTGAAGAAAAATGTGCATAATGGAGGAAAATGCCCCCAACTGTGCAAACAACTTAAATCTATAGATGCAAAAACAGAGATGAAGCAAAAAGAATAAGCTCATTGATCACTGCACAGGCAAATGGAATAAAGGAAAGGTATTTAAAAAGAAGTAAATATACAGATAGTTACTAGAATAAAGCATATAATTATAAGCATATTAAATATGATTATAGAATTAAAATTAAACTCTCTGTTGTGTTAGGGTTGCACACAGGGCTTTGTCTGTACTAGGCAAGCACTTTACAACTATGCAACAACATCCTGAGTGGAGCCCTCAATTAGCTTCTTAAATAAAAACTAACTCTACTATCTATACGAGACATAGCTAAAGCAAAGTAATAGAGACTAAAAATAAAACTAAGGGCATACCTATACCAAATAAACAAGAAAAAGTAGTAGAGGTTGCAATTCTGGTAAGAGAAAAGTAGAATTTAGCTAAGAATCAATGCAAAAGATACTTTATGACATGAAATTAATAAAGATACAAATGTCTATTCACCAAATACTGCAACTGCCATTATAAAATAGATAATATACAAGAAGAATATCAAAAAGCAGGAGAAGTTTGTTCTGTTACTGTTTTTTTTTTTTNTTTGTTGAGACAGGGTTTTCTGTGTAACCACTGTGGCTGTCCTGGAACTCTCTCTGTAGACCACTCTCTGTAGACCAGGCTGGTCTTGGACTCAGAGATCTGCCTGTCTCTGTCCCCCAAGTGCTGGGATTAAATGTGTGAGGCACCACTGCCCTGCCTCTGTTACTGTTTTTTAGACAGGGTCTCTAAGGCTGGCCTTAAATTCCTTATCCTCCTCCCTTTAGCTCCCAGTGTTGGGATTACAAGCATCTGCCACCAATACCTAGCAATTAGGAAATTTAACACACTACTTTCAGTAACCAGAAGATCAAACCAACAAAGAAACAGCAACAGGGGCTCTAGATTTGTAACCTATATTGAACTTTGTATCCTGGTGTATCCTTTTGATGGGTAATGACAAGCATGAGTGTAAACAGCTTTCTGAGTCATGAGTCATTCTACTAAGTCATCAAGCGTGAAGTGGTCTTTGGGGCCCCCAAGTCACCTGTCACTAAATACCAAGTCTTGGCACATAAATGATCTGCTAAAATTGATAACTTTCCTTACATTACTAGTAAAAGAGGCTAGGCTGGTGTGAGATGTTATGTGACACTGCACTGTCCATGAACACATTCAAACAGGTGAGAAAGCCAGATACTCTAGCATCACAATCACAAATTAACTTCCAGCGACAAAACACATAAACAGCAAACACACAAACTGGCCCTCTGGATTGTCCTGCGATCTTCCACAGTAGGTACGGTTTGATTTCTGATGCCTCGTAACAGACTACTAATGGTATAAACCCATCTTAAACCCATCTAACTTTCCATAATACCATCTGACCTCCTTCATTCTCATTAGTTATCATCTCACACATCCTGATGCCGTGGACCTCTTCCTGCTGATAGTTGTGTGTTGCCATATTTATCCTAAAATATAAGTAAGAAACCTGGTATTCCTCATTTCTTTTCTCTCATCACACATATCAAATAAGCAAACTTTCAATCTAAGCATATTTAAAGTCTCCCACACTTTCATATTTCCTAAACCTTAGCTCTAGCATTGGCTAATTTTCTCCTGTGTCTACCAAAAATGCACTACCAATCTGCCTTTAACTCTACAATTCCCTAAAATCTGTACTTTCCTTACAAAATATGAACTATGAATCCAGAATAATTTCGACCATTTATTCCTAATTTTGCTATCACCAATATAAAGACTATGAGTCTTTATATTTTATCCAAGGCCCTGTATAATCTATAATCTGTTTGATCTCTGCCTTTATCAATTCAAATTTTATGTGTTTATTGCTCTGATTTAAAGGGAAAAAAATAGTGGGTTCATGAAAGGAGCCAACATAAGAATGCCTTTCAGAACTAGTTTTGCTACTTAGGAAAGAGAACAAGAAAGCTTCACAACCACAAATGGTGTGCATGAGCGCGCGCATGCACACATAATTGGTCCTTGAAGTGGGAATGCCTTAGAAGGGACAGAACACAGGCGATCATGATGGGACCTTGAACAAAGGCAGCCTCCCTGCTTCAGTTCCCAAAGGAGTCTCAGTAGGAGAGTTAAAGGACAAATGACAGGGGTTCCGAAGCATGGAGCCTTAACAAGGGAGTTTCTGATTCTTATAGGCTGCCAGAGAGCAGACTTCCTATCATTTGACCCACTTTGGTGGGGCCTGTGCACACAGGCAGGCACTAGGCAGGACCACAAGCTTCCCTTGCAGTTGCTAGCGAAGGGTGCTAAGGCTGCTTTCTTACTAACTTCCCACTGGGGTGGCCAGTAGGAGGTTTACTTTCACCCCAGGCCTGAGACATAGCAGGTGTCTGTCCGTCCTTTGGTCTAAGAAGTGGACAGCAGATTTCTGGGAGAGAGGGAGACAGCCACAGGGTCTGTGATCTCATATCTGTTATACTTACACCACTTTGTTGGTTTTTTCCTCCCTTGCTTCTAAACTTCAAACACAAGGAATTTCGGGCTGAATTTTAGCACTTTCTAAAAATACAGCCTTTCCTATGAAATCTTATTCAATGTCCATGTTTTTATCAGTCCCTCATAATCTGCAAATTTTTAATCTATGCTGGAAAATACTCTCACAGAAAAAGTTCTATAATTCCGGTCACTTTCCTTTCCTTAGCTGCGCCTATTAGCTGTGTTCAAGTTTTCATCAACTTCAAATCTATTTTAAGAAAATAGCTCTGCTTACATAAAACTTCCCTACTATAAGTCATACATTTTCTTAGCTGTCTGTTACAAGTATCAATTCTCACTTATCCATCTGAAAACCTTCTATATATAGGCCTCACTCATTACCATGCAAAGCCCAAAGTTTCAAAACACAGGCCCCAAGACTGCAGATAAACTCCCATCAAACTTTTGAGTCACTGTCTACTTGTACTCTCTAAAACCTCAAGGTATTCATTCAAGTTCTCAATACCCTTCCTGGTGTTCCTGAAATGATGCTCAACCTGACAAAAACAAAAACAAACAAACAAACAAAACCTACTAGTCAACTCTATAACTTAGACAGAAATACCATCTCATAGAACTTTATAAATTAAACAAGTTGACATATACTATGGCAAGTGCAAAAAATAGTCTATATATTTTAAACCTAAGATAGGCATCATCTTGACCATTCCTGCCATAATTTCCTTGTACTTACAATGCTAGAAGTACTTCATTTTGTTGTGGGTTTTGTTTTCTTTTGTGATAAGATCTCATGTAACTCAGGCTGGCCTTGAACTCCTGCTCCTTCTCTCCCTCCCAAGCAGAAGGATTACAGGTGCAAACCACCACACCTGGCTCTTGTATTGTTCACTGCATATGTTACTTCCTTGGTGTTACTTTTAAAGTTGCCAAATAAAATCATATGGATTTCCATAGTTAGCACTTTGGTTATTTCTCTATTACACTTTCTTGTTTCTTTTTACACCATGTTGTGTGTTTGTGAGATCATGGTATATATCATGGACCTAGCTTCAATTCTGTCATGGCAATTATTTATTGTATGACCATAATGGTTCATGAAATTTTTACCATTTTATAGATAGTTGTGGTGTGGGAAGTTCTTCTGTATATGTGCTGCTTTTACTGATTAATAAAGAAGCTACTTTCAGCAAATGACTTAGCAGAACATAGCAAGGCTGAAAGAGATATAGAGAGAGAATAGGAGGAGTCAGTGAGAAGCCATGTAGCAGCCAGAAGAGAAAGAACCACCAACTAGAACCTTGCTAGTAGGCCACAAGCCTCGCGGTAAAATACAAAATAAGAGGAATGGGTTATTTTAAGATATAAGAATTAGCCAGAAATACGCTTAAGCTATTAGCCAAACAGTATTGCAAATAATATAGTTTCTGTGTGATTATTTCAAGTCAGGGCAGTCAGGAAATGAACTAGCAGCATCCGACAACATAACTATACTTTAAAATTCACTACAGCAGACCCCTGTGGGGACAAGCTATAATACCCACATGGATGCCCGCTGTGCTACAGCACAGCATAGATATACATACATATATAGATAGATGTATGTGTTTTCTTATACATAGATATTAGATAGTTTAATTCACAAATTAGGCAGATTAATAAACTGTCAAAAACTAATGATAAAATAGAGCAAAGATAGGCATATACTACAAAATTATTTTAAATATATTAATAAATTATTCTAAAGTTGTTCATTTAATATTTTAAGACTGAAACTGACTACAGGTGACTGAAACTTTGGAAAGTGAAACCACAGAAAGAGATTGCTGTTCTTAATCACTTCAGGGACCAACAAATCAGCATATTTGCTGGAAGATTAAAAACAAAAATTACATCAATCTGATTTAAACTTACTCTCATTCTCCACCCTCCGCCCCACTATTCTTCAGCACTGCTTTAGAAAACCCTTCTGGTAGCATCAAGAGACAAACCCCACAGTGATACCACTTTACTCACATTTATGTCCGTGTGGTATATGAGAACACATAAAGCTGGCAAAATCTGAGGAAAGAAGATAAACAGTCATGCTAGTTGATGGAAATGTCTTTATAAAAACAAATAATGACACAAAAAACAGTAACTACTTAAAGTGTGAAATTTGTTTGAATATCTAATTTAATAAATTCAATTTGAAAATCAAAAATGTATTTCAAATGTTTAACTAAAAGATCCAAATAAATCTAATAAAGATTAATACTCCTTAAAAGAAAGTCAATTATATTCAGAAACCTTATTTATGGCATAAAATGTCAGGTGAGCAGAACAGGTTAGCATACAGGCATATATTGACAGTTACAAAAAATTCCTTGCACAGTCATCATCGTCTAAATTTTTATTCAATAAGATGCTTGAGTAAAACACTAACTTTAGTCAGGAAAATTACAACCAGCTGGGTGGTGGCGGCACACGCCTTTAGTCCCAGCACTTAGGAGGCAGAAGCAGGTGGATCTCTGTGAGTTTGAGATCAGCCTGGTCTATAAGAACTAGGACTGTTACACAGAGAAACACTGTCTCGAGAAATAAAAACAAACAATTACAACCAGTGCAAGGTATAGGGTTTGTTTGCTGACCCCTGGGTCTAACAGATCTTCTACAAACCTAGAGCAACTGAGTAATGGCTGTTAGGCACTCACACTAAGAACAGACACTAGATAAAGACACAGATTATAATAAAGATACAGTCAATGACTCTCTATACAGTCGAGCCAATAAAGGTTTTAAAGGATTTTTAAATTTTAAAGTAGAGCACATTTCTAAGAACACCAATTTTTTCAGAAATCAATGGAATGAATGCAAATTAACTCAAATTATTTGCATATTTCTTAACATTAAATCCATAAAGTAGTACAGCAAAACAGGGCTTCCCCCCTCCCCACTTATTTGAATTTATGTTTTTCTCTTCATGGAAACAGTCATGAAAAAAAGACATTAAATGGACTGACATTCTTCTTGCTACTGTATAGCACTTAACTCTGACATATGGTATGTTTACTTAAAAACAGAAGAATCTTCAATAAAATCAGTATATGCTCATTATATTCCTTGTGCATGAATACCTAAAGCATAATCAGGGAGATAAACCATTTCGCCTTTACAATTCTGCATTTACCTCCTGAACTGTCTCCATAGGCGGTGGGGGGTCCTTATTCCTGCAGAGATTGACAATGACCCATGTGACGTTCCGAAGGAAGGTGATGGGAATGGAGGGATTGATGAAGGACAGAAGAGGTTTGACAACTCCCAGTGATATGACATAATCTCTACATTGAGGACCATCACCTACAGAAATGAAAATTGTATTTAAAAAAAATTACAATCAGGATGGGAAAGTCTGAAATGTGTGCAATGGCTCATGTTGGGACACTGATGCTCTATGTTTCCTCACCATTAGTCAGACATCAAGTGCTGCTTTCCATGATTTTGATTTGGGGAACACAAATTTAACCACTACCAACACAAATTATATATTCCTTTTACACTTAAGAACCACCTTACAAATGTTTATGAATACAGTCAACTCATATGAAATTCAGAGGAAACATAGTGTGTAATGGCTATGCCAATGTAGGAAAAAAAAGTTAATTTAAGATTCTCAACTAAAGCCTTTTCAAACCCAAATTCAGCTTACCTATAATGTTTCCCAAAGCCCACACCGCTTGTTCACAGACATTCTGATGTGGGGAATGGAGGAGTCGCAGAAAAAGGGGCACTGCATCTGTGTGTAATAAAAACTCAGTTATCTGATGTGGTCACAGATTTCTACCCAAGCAAGTTAATAAAATAGTCACAGGTCAGACACACTATAGTTGTCCAACTATAGTTCACTGCACAAACAGGGCAAGGATACATAAAAATAACTAATTTCAGTACTTTTAACCTGGTAATACTTGAACAATAAAGTACCAAACAGAGCCCAAAGCACACTACTATGCCATCAACTTAAAAAAAAGCACAAAATCTTCCCTATATTTAATTTTTTAAGTTCCCATCCCAAACATGTATCCGGAAATCATACTTATTTTCAATAAAATTCCCCAAAACCAACTAACCAGGTTTACCAAGTAATGTAAAATAACCATATTTCTTATTCTTTCTATCTTTATTTTTACGTGTATGGGTGTTTGGCGTACATGTATATCTGTGTACCATAAGTGTCTGTGGAAGCCAGAAGAGGGTGTCTGATGCCCTAGAACTGAAGAGTTAGAGATTGCTGTGAGCTACTATGTATGTGTGTGCTGGGAAAGGATTCCCTGGGAGAGCAGTCTCTAAATTTCTTATTCCATTAAACCCTACACATTATCACCATAACCAACCTCAAGATAAGTTCACCTTTTCTTAAACTTTCTACTCTTGTGCTAGCTCCAGGATATTTAGGCTTTACCTGTACACTACTAAAATTTACTAGGCCTTTTTATTTTAAAAAAAATTCATATTTTAAAAGAATGTATCACTGGTAAGTATATATTACTTTTTAGCACTTTTGCAGAACTACATGTTCATCAACCCTCGAAGAGCTTTCCTGTCTCTAGCAATCACTAACCACTTACTCTTCTATTATTCAGAACCCCAGAACCAGGCAAACATTAAATAGCTGCCTTTTCTGTTTATACATTTCTCTACTCTGGACATTTCAGGAATCACACACACTGATGTGACTTTCTTTTTCTTTTTTTTTAAAGATTTATTTATTATGTATACAGTGTTCTGCCTGCATGTATCCCTGCAGGCCAGAAGAGGGCACTAAATCTCATTACAGATGGTTGTGAAGACGTGGTTGCTGGGAATGAACTCAGGACCTTTGGAAGAGCAGACAATGCTCTTAACCACTGAGCCATCTCTCCAGCCCCCACTATGTGACTTCCAAGTGTACCTCTGATGTTACGGGTACCAATGCTTTATTCTTCTAGACTGTTAAACAGTATTCTGTTGCACACATTTTATTGATGCATTAATAAAGGACTTCTGAATCATTATGACTGATGCTGTTGTGAACACCTGTCACCTGTGCACCAATCACCGTATGCATGTTTTCTCTCTCCATTTCATCTAGGCTTAGAACTGGGGACACAAGGTGAACTCCATGAGGAGCTTTTATAAAAAACTAATATTCAAAGCATTTATATTCCCACCACTGATAAATTGTTTATAATGAAAATCAAACGCTGTAGTTAACCTTACCTCCTAGTTTCTATTAAAAACTTGTTCATAGCCAGGCAGTGGTGGCACACGCCTTTAATCCCAGCACTCGGGAGGCAGGGGCAGGTTGATTTCTTTAAGGCCACCCTGGTCTATATAATAATTTTCAAGTTAGCCAAGGCTACACAGTGAGGATGTGTGTAGTGGCATATTATTTAGGACCAGAGGCAAAGCTAAAGCCACTAGAGGTCAGGCAATGGTGACACACACCCTTAATCCCAGGATTTGGGAGACGTAAAGTCAGATGAATCTCTGTGAGTTCAAGGCCACCCTAGGCTACACAAGATCAATGCAGAAACAAATCCAGGTGGTGCCCTTAATCCCAGCACTAGAGGGAATAAGTCTGCGGTCACCCAGCCTTGGTAAAGGTAAGACTTTTAGTGGCTTGGCTGTTTTTGCTTTTCTGGTTTTTGGGTTGAACCCCAATATCAGTATTCATGATACAGACCTGTCTTACAATTCAAAAACAATTTTTTAACTAGTGTATATAAACCAGGTGTAACACCTGTAATTCCAGCATTTAGAACACTAAAGCAGGAGTAACCTGAGTGTAAGGTCAGGCGGGGACTATACAGATAGCTCAAAGACAGACCTGGCTACACAGCAAGACCCTGCCCTGCCCTGCTCCCCCCAAACAAGGATATGCCATAACATAAAAAGGCTTAAGCTACTCAGCACACTCAGAAGGTATTTAAAACAAGACTTTTCAGTCCTTCTTAGGGGGTAGTCTCCACCCTGAAAGATAATAGTCCACTTTCTTTTTGGGTCCAAAGTAACAATTATTTTATGGCAGTTTAATACTGAGGGAAAAGGAAAAAAATCATTAAAGTAACATAAAAACTTATACTGTAACTTCAAAATATTCTAAGATGAAATTCAGTCTTTAGTATAAAACCCTGTCATCATTAAAAAGAAAGATTTGACTTACTAGACTGTACAACAGCTTGAGTCTGTGCAGAGGTTCCTGATGCTATATTAGTTAGTGCCCAAGCAGCTTCAAACTGTAATGAAGGACTGTTAAAAAAAAACAAAATAATCCTTTTAGACATGGAACTATCACCTTAACTTATAAGCCTCAAATCTATACAAGCACCATACCCGATCTTTCAATTTCACTTGTTATATATTCATCACTGGCTGCCACCTCTACCTAAGCATCTGACTGCTTCTCAGTCACTACAAACCTGCCTTCTTTATGTCCACTGATGGTTGCAATACTTAGCCAATTATGTCTCATGATTCTTCCTCAACATTCCTTGCCTTACAGAGTAACCCACTATCACTGTACTAACCAAAGTTATCACATCACGTCAATACCAGCTGTGCCCTCCAGACGACTTACAACTGGGACCCTCACCTGAGTACACTATCATTTGGGTTACATTACTAACTATAGTTATTAAAGCCTGCATAGTTCTGCAGCTAAAGCATTATAATTTGAGACAGTCATGGAAGATTTAACAAAGTAAAAATCAAATTCACTATTCTAAATTTTAATTTAATCGGCAGGCACTGACACTACGCTAAAAAGGGTATCATGGGTGGGATGATATGTATGGACAATAAGAAATGGGGATAGAAAGCTGAAGTTAAGGATGAACAAAAATAAAACTGTGCTCATGTAAATGTTGGTGGAATATGGTGTGTATCTCAAATGTTCTAGGGTTCACAACTTGAAATTTACTCTACTGGGAAGAGTAAAGCCAGGCATAGTGACACACACCTTTAATCCCAGCATTTGGGAGACAAGTGTAACTTTGTGAATTGGAAGCTAGCCTGGTCCACATAGTAAGCTCCAAGTGAGCCAGGGTTACACAGTGAAGACCCTGTTTCAAAAAAAAAAAACAAAGAAAGAGAAAAAAGGAGAGAGAGACTGATAGACAGAAGAAAGTAATGGAAAAAATAAAAACAGGTGCAATTTTAGATACAAGCAAGAGAGGGGGAAGGAGAGAATGATGTTAAGTTCACGGACTGCCTGAGCTACAGAGCAAATTCAAATTGGCCCACCCAGGTCAATGAACAAAACCACAACTCAAAAGCAAAAACAGAAGCAACAGCTAGAGATATAATCCAGTGGCAGAGTACGGCCTGCCTAGTATAAGGATCCAGTAGGGGCGTAGGAAAATGGGGGTCAGAGTCAGAGTCAACAGCATGTAAAATGGATAAAAGAGGTTAAAGGCTACTACAGGAGAGGTCTGTTAAAAAGAAGTAACAAAGACAGATAGAAGAATATAATGTCAGAAATAGTGGAATAGGAAGGTATATAGCCAAAAATATAAAAGTTAAAAAAAGAGCTCAAATCTAGGGAATGAGAAGAAAAATCTCTATACAAACATGGAAGTAAGGAAAATAAATGATCAGCTTTAGCAGCAGTGCAAATGGAAAATACCTGTTACATGTCATAAAGAGCAAATAGAAAACGGAGCAGACAGAGCTGACCGGATCAATTCTGGCAGAAAGCAGGGAAAGAGAAGGTAGGAAAGGCAGACTGGGGAGGGGGCGTTAACAGGATGCTGTGACAGGAAGCAACAATCTACACTTCCCTAACTAGAAGTGGGAAGAGTTAGCAAACTCCTGTGGAGTCCTTAGGAAACACTGAAAATGGGGGCCATGAATGGAAAATGGGAAGATACAAAAAGTAAAATTTCAAGGCCAAGGAAAGTCTTCTAAAGGGTCATATGGGAAAAAGGAGAGAAAAGATATAAAAACAGCTGAATGAAGCAAATAAACAATGCAGAATATTTTGTTTAAATTATGTACATTTTCTCACAGCCAACTAATTTTTACAGACGGGACGACTGAGGCTCAAAAGTCAGTTGGATTCTGGTCAACACCAAGTCTAGATTTAGACCACGGTCTATATGGCTCCGACGTCTAACATGCCTTTTACACTGTAACACAGCTTTCCATGAGAAACCATAAAGTCATTATCTAAAAGCACTGGCAATTTTCTATTCATGATTTGGGCGATGGCTCTGAAATTATTCATTAAGTTGTTTTATATTTTGTCCTATTTGTTTGTTTGCTTCCTAGACACACTCACACAAACCTATGCCAAAGGCTATATCAAACAGACAGTAATGGAAGGACCAGAGCCAGGAACCAAGAACAAAAAAGGAGCCTTGCTGGCAGATGTAAGATGGAATTTAATCTTTTAAACAGCTGGAATAAAAGTTATCTTTACTCTCTGCTATGGAAAATATACGGCAGTTTTTTTTTAAGGTGTTAAGTATATTGACACATCTTTATCAAAGTATCTCTTAATCCCAAAGAGTCTGAGACTTTCCAGACCTCACAGCTCAATTGATAATCCCCCTGAGATCACTTAAGACAGTGTACTTAGCCAGCTAGCCTTCTAGGAGTGCTGCCTCTTTAAATTTAATTTGCCTTTAAAAGAACAATGTAACCAGTCTTACTAGGCCTTGGATTGTTCATGCAATCAGCAACTTTTACAACTTAAGCTAATGCATAGCTTTAATCTTAGTACTCCTCCATGCTCCTGACCCAGAATTGTGTGTGTGTGGTGGTATCACTTGCTGAAAACACCAAACAGATTTAGAAGCAACCTTATATGACAAATATCCACCATGAATGTTGGAAACAATTTGTGGACATAGCTTTATCATGTGTTTGCAGTGTTGTTTGCCTGAGTTAGTTGAATTCCCCATCCCTTTCTCAACGCCATGTTTTCTGTGCTGACCAATACAGAGCAAAAGTCAATTGTTAGGGACAGACACAAGGACAGGGGCATACTAAGACACATATAGATCAGACAGGCAACAGGGACAAATAAGACCCATACAAGAGGCAGATTACAGATGGGCCGGTAACCACAGTGTACAGATAGATGAAAGACACAGGAAGAATAATGGAAATAGAAATTTGGGCTTACTCTTTGTCAAGTTAATCTAAAAGGAAGTGGCTTTGTTTTCATTCCCTACAGCACCAACATTGCATTTTAATGTTTGCTGAGGTTATCTTCAAGGCATTAACAGACACAGTTAAGGCCTAGAGGTAGAGGGAGGATTGCAGCTACCGTGGAAGCATAAGGTGTTCGTAAATACAAAAAGTCCTTATCGGCAGCACTTTTATTTTTATTTAATCAACTAAAACTTTCTTGGATATTTAGCAAAATAACTTGCTCAGGCCATATGTTCTAGATGCAAAAATAGTATTTGTTTTAAAGAATTCTGGGGTTCAAACCAAGTTAATTCAAACTGGAGGAGCTTAATGCACAGCCCTGAGAAATGTCTATGTACAAATGGACTGCCCTCCCTTCTCTTCTGGGTAAGCAGAGCTCCCTCGCATGACACAGGACAACCAACCATGGCTGGCTGGAGTGTACTACCCAGAGGATCGGTGATCTGCGGGTCTATTCCTAGGGTAAGGAAGAGCCACATGGTTCTGGACACCATTCATGCTGACTAGTCATGAAGCTAATCTATATATAGAATCATAAGCAAATGGTGACTCAAATACTATTTGTGATGCTTAAATACCATCAGAGAATAAGAAAATTACATGGAAATTATGACAATATAAAGAATATAGGGCTAGGAATATAGCTTAGTGGCAGAGTACCTGCTCAAGGCCTGAGTTTTTTCTACAGTACCTCAAAACAAAATAAATCCAAGCTCAGTGAGAGCAAACCACCACCAAACCATTTAGTAAAATACCAATTTTAAATTTAAGTTAACTGGAAAAAGTGAGCAGACAAATCCAGACTTACTTATCATCCCTTTCTAGACATTTGACTAGAATTGGTAAAATCCCAGATTTTATTAGGTCATCAATTGGTGGATTTCTGTCACTGGATAATAGTTTCCTATAAAAAGAAATATAAGATTAATATTTGTTGTAGCTCTCAAACTATGAACATAAATATACTCTACTCCCCCACTTCTGCACAGTCAGCTCCAACACCACAAGGTGCGGATCAGCTCTTTCTTACCTTGCTGCCTGGACAGCACTCAACTGGACTACAGGGTTATCACTTGTAGCATTCTGCAACAACAAGTGTATATTTCAGACATTTATAAAAAAAAACAACTTATTTTAAACCATTTCAGGATGGTAGTATTAAATTAACTTACCTGCAATATAGCTTCTAGTGTTACGTTTTGCTTAAAAAGAAAGAAAGATAGTTCAGCAGAGAATATTAACAAAACTAGCAAAATTATTTATTAGTCTATCTGGTTATGAATTACTATGCCTTGTAATTATCACTATCTGATTTTTGTTAAATTTAAAATAACATCCCCTGGTCATGGCAAAAGTATTTACAGACACATTATAAAACAAGGCAAGACTTACTGCTTTAAAATCAGCATCGACATCTGAATCTTCTAAGCTTTCTTCCTGGGGAACATTTCTCTTTTTCAGTAAGTGTTCATCTCTTTTGTTCTGAAAGGTAATCAATAAATGTTTAAGAGTTCATGAAGGCTGTTGTTAATAAAATTGTATTTGGTGCCGAATTAACAATGAACTTGTTTAATTCCACTGCTTCTGTGTCATCTCCATCCCCAGCTCTTTAAGCACCAAGTGTTCTGACCAACACTCTAAGGGTACCTGAGATACAGAAGTATGCATCAAGCAGTTTTCATCTACCTACTGCTAACAGCTGCCTGAAGCAGTTTATTAAGAAGATCTTAGGATAAGTACTAATGCCTAGTTGCAAGTTGGGGGGTATAAGAAATAGGAATTTATTAAATGTCATATGAATTAGCCACAGTGCCATGTATGGAAGAGGTCAGAGAAACACTTTTGGGATTCAGTTTTTTCTTCTGCTCTTATGGATACCAGGAATTGAATGAAGGTGGTCAAGCTTGTGCTCCAGGTACTTTGACTGACTGACCATCTTGCCAGCCCAGATTAAACCCTTGCCAACTGAATTTTACAAACAAGAGTTCCTCCTATCCTATATTTCATGACACCCAAATTGTTAAGAATGTTAAATATGCCATTTCAAGTATTACTTAACAGCAATAAATTTTTCAACTTAAAATTTGAATAAACTTCTGGTACCCAATATTTGTGGATGTTTTCGATTCTGACAGAAAAGTTAAATATCCTTAATATTCATGGCAACATTCAGAATAGAAAGTGAATATACATACGCATGTACATAACACTAACTTCTGTTCTATGTACAAGCCAGCACATGCAAACACAATGATGTCTATATAGTCATCATTCTTCCTTAGTAACTACACAAATAACCAACAGTAGTTACCTTTTAAACTACAGTACCTCACAGATGGCAAAGCCCCTGATGGATATATATATATATATTAACGTATAGTGAAAACAACGGTGGGTGGCGCCCTCTGGTTTCTGTTTTGTTATGTTTATTTGGTGTGAGGCAGTTACTATGGACAGAACCTGGGGCTTTGTACATGCTGGGCAAGCACTCTACGACTGAGCCATACATGTAGATCTTAGATGATATTTTTGGCCAAGTGACAAAACGTGCTACCAACAGTAAAGGACAAGTTAACTCTGTGTGCTCCCTGGTCTGGTGCAGGGAAAAAGAAATAAACAACAATATCCCCTTGGCATTATTCCTAATCAAACTAAATAACTTTAGAAAAACCAGAAAAACTCTAATCTACCATTTTATAATAACAATAATAAAGCCTGTATGCTTCCAAGATGAAGTCACTGAAGATGAGAAAGACTGGGGACCAGTCCTACAAGAAAACACAGTATCTGATCTTGGATAGGCTCTTTGACTTACAATTTGCAAATTCTGAGTCGACTCTATTGATTAGAAGATGTAATCCTATGTTAACCTGATAAATGTACTATTACACAGAAAAGTCTCTTTCTATGGATACTAAAGGTAATAGAAAATCCTGCCATTATTTGTAGCTGGTTAAAAGAAAAAATACATGTGTGTCTAATATATAAATAAAAGAAAGCAAACATGGAAAAGTGCTAACAATCCAAGGAAGCTACGTGCCACAAGCATGTACAGTGGTTTTTGTATTTTTTGCAATTTTAAGTTTCAAACTACAAACCTGAAATTGCTTCCCAAAAACTAAAATCAATTCCATTTACAAGTTTAAATAATTAACTTTCAGCACAACTATCATCCTGGCTAGTTTTTTTTTTCCTTTTGTCAACTTAACACAAGGTAGATGGACTCTCAGTTAAGAAAATACCCCCATAAGATCTGTCTGGAGGCAAGTGAGAGGCATTGTCTTGATTGATGGTTGATATGGGAGAGTCATTGCTAGCAACACTACCCTCGGCTGGTAGTCTGGGTGCTCTAAGAAAGCAGGAAGAACAAGCACAAGGGGCAAGCCAGTAAGTATCAGCACTGCTCCATAGCCTCCACTTCAGTTCCTGCCAACTTGCCTACATGACTAACTATAAGCTAGAAGATGAAATAAACCCTCTTTCCCCCAAGTTGCTTTGGTCATGGTGTCTCCCCAAACTAAACTAACCCTGATCCCTTCTATCTTCATCCTGATTCATTTCAGCTTCTCAGCACCTGAAAAGTTAAGCACCCAAATTTCTCAGGAATCTTACTCCATTTATCACTCCTACTATTCCAGGAAATAAATAGATCCCTGTCACAGGATAGCACTTTTCATCATAAACAACATGTCTGCTTTCGTAGGTGCACCCTTATATACATAGGGAAAAACTTCCTATACTTTTTGTTTGGATAGACAGTGTCTCACCAGGTAGTCCTCACTGGCCTGAAATTTGCTATCCCTATCAAACCAGCCTCAGACTCTGATGTGCCTCCCTCTGCCTTCGGACACTAGAATAAAGGTGTGTGCCACCACACTGAACAAACCCCCTTTCTATATCTAAATTGTTACATTTCTTTTCAATTATGATGATTAATTCACTAAATCGTGTTCCTTTTGTATCAATCTTTCACCTTCCTTTGCAAATGTGAAATAAAACTTTTCAATGTGAAACTACCCTTTTAATTCTTGGACTCAGTTTATAAAGATGTCATTTAATTATTCTTCCTCTCCCAAGTGGAAGTAGCTGACAAGCATATTTTCTGGAACTGTCTCATCTAGTGCTCCCGTGGTAGTTTTTGTTTCGTAAAAGCGGAGAACTTTCCAACTGCCAATCAACCTCCTCCCCTAAACTTTCTAGAAATCGTCGTTATGCATCTTCAGTTCTTTAGAAACATCATGGCTGTTCCTGACAACACAGAGAACAAATGAAACTGATTGGTTGGACTGAAAGGCTTGCATTGTATATCAATCAGTTCACATAAGCAAAGTTCCTAAGCTTTGACTGATTGGTGAAAATTATAACTGTACCTTAGCATTTGTTAATGCTTGTAATTTTTGTGCTTATAAGCTCCATTTCTGTTCCTGCATGGTGCTGTCAGGAGAACAAGGCTCCTGAATACTTGTCCTACAGCTCTAATCGATCAGAGACTGGCTTGTTTGGTGAATTATTCAAATCTTTGGAACCTGTAAGTGTTGTCTCTTTCCTTCCTCATGGTTCGTAACAGGCTAGGTGTAAAATCTGCACTACCTTGCCAACCCTTAAATTCCTTGGAACATTTCTCCAAGGAATCATGTGATCCTTTTAGGATATCAGTAACCAAGAGGTAGTAACTAAGTACTCTGGAGGTTGAGGCAAGTAGATCGCTTGAGTTCCAGGGCAGCCTGGTTTGCACAGTGAGTTCCAGGACACCCAAAGATATATAGAGACCCTGTCTCAAAACACACACACACACACACACACACACACACACACACGGACGGACGGA
>LOJH01010541.1:0-16249 GCA_001685095.1 Ellobius talpinus
TGTTATTTCGGGGTATAAGCTAGCCGTGCAGGAGCTGGGCGGGATGAAAAGTAGTCCTGCTCCCCTTTCACTACACTGTGCAGCATTCAAATTCCTATCAAATCTTAATGTAGGTACTTAGTACATTAACAGTTTCATCCCATATTCTACTAAAAATATAAACAATCATTAATTGGCTTTATTACTTTAGAGTAGAAATTGATACACTTTGTGTTAGTTGTAAAGTTCTTATAATATACCAGATATAGTTGAAACAATCTAGTGCTTAATGATTTTAAATTCAAATAAACACCATGGGGAAACTTGCGATTTCCCCAGAGACACATTCAATTGGTTACACTGGGACAACCTGCGTTAGTTTAATCATTAGTCAGCTCAAAAAGATGCTATGCCACAATGAAACTAATGTGATGGGAAAGTTCCCTGTAAGCTTATGTGCTTGCTAACACAGTATGTGCCCCCACATCCCTGTGAAATGCAGCCAAGTTAACATGGATGAACACAGTACACGAATATAACCATTTCTCAAATAAAGAGGACGACAGCAGATAAGAAACATGTTAGTGCACAATGGTAGCAAAGAAATCCCTATAGTAAGGTCCACACATACGATTATGTGAATAATCTCAGTATATATACAGCACAAACACAATGAATATTGAAAATTAAAAATACTTGGATTTTATTTGAAGTAAAATACTTAAGATGACGCTCTTGCCAAAGAGCTTTTATAAATATAAAACATTATAAATTCAATTTCCAAAAAAAACTTTTTATCAGAATGCTTATTTCTGACAGATTGTCATCTATCATGTCATCAGCTTCATATATAGAGTGAGATCCAAGGGGAACTTCTCACTCTGCCTGCACAATTCTTAACAACACAGTATTTTACTGTTTCTGTCACTGTTTATTTCTTCTTTAAAACTCCCGAAGCACCTATAATTCTAAGAGAATAAAAAGTTAATACAACTTTAGAAATACTATCATTCTATTCATTTCTACATCTGGCTTATTTTTGCATAAATGTCACTTATCTATCTGTTTAAAGATCGAAAACACATTATATTCAATATGCATGTCAAAGTATATATAAGCAACAGGGCACTAGCCTGGCTTGTACAAGTCCCTAGTTTTGAACAAAGAGTCACATAGACAAATGAATGAATGAATAAATCAATAAGTAAATAAATAAATAAATACTTTATATCTTTTAGACATATGAATGATGTATATATCTTTGCGGATCCATAATAATTTAAAAATAAAAATGAAGATAAAGATTATTTTCCAGGTAAACTTTCACATGAAACTAAAATGAGAATTGACAAAGAGGTATATATCAAATCATTTTTGTCTACTAAGTATTCATAAAATCATCTGTAGCAAATAATCTAATCACTAAACTGAATGATCATCCTTAATATAATCTCTTACTATTGTGCAGTGAATGACATACACCTACTTAATTTATTTGCTTGCTAACAGAAAGGACATCGTTTTGTATATTATTCCACGATTTCTCCAAACCACACTTAAGGATGGTGAGTTACTCTTGGCTTTGTTCTCCAATTTGTACCACTAAAAGCAGTCTTTACTAATTTTATGTACTTTATGCTATTTTATTTAATGGGCTACGTGGCATTTTCATAGACACAAAGGACCAATATAGCTGTGGGAAAGGATTACCCGGTATAAAAAAGTGTGGCTGGGTGGAGTGGGACCGGCTGAGCAGCGACTGTGTTCTTAGTCTTCACTGGTGTCCTCACAAAGGGAAAAGGCACTGATTCGTTCCCATGGAGGTACCACTACGTTCTAGGAGCTCAATAGACATCCTGTGATACGTACCATACTGTGTAACAAATGCTATGCAGCTGTTCACAATAATGGGGACGTCATTTTTGCAGAGCTGCTGATCTTGCAATGCGTTACCATCTGTACCTGCTGCTTTTTCAATTGCAGTATGCCAGACTGTGAAATCCAACTTGGTATGCCCATGGATGTACAGCGTTCTGTGAAGTTTAAGAAGCACTTCATATTATAATTTTGCTTTACTTAAAATTACTCTCTACATAGATTACCCTAAAATCCACATAAATGTGATCTTGTCTCACACATTAAAAGAACTAACAAAAGCCCCTTACTTTACATTCCACCCACCGGGTGTCTTTCAGTCCCTCTGTTGTCACTTAAGGTCACATAGCACAGAGGAAACTGCCAGCTCAGTCTTCCAACTTTTCCAAGTCCCTAGGTCTCCAATTCCATCTCTAAATAACACAGTGAAAGCCACTGTGGCAAACTTCACCAGTGCCTCCAAATATCTATTTCTGGCTAACAAGAAGGATTTTACGGTTGTTGATTTCATTGCCTTTAAAAGGGGGTAAAAAAACAAAACAAACATCTGATTTGCTTTTCCTATTCAGATTTCCATTCTCTGAAGCCATTAATTCTTACCCCAATCTCCTTTCCTCTTTCTAAATAGCCTGATTGTGTGTAGTCTCGGTACTCTGGTACTCTACGGACTCCAGGGATGATCCACAGTCCTGTCCTTAAGACAGTCCTTTCACCTGCTCCACATTATTAGTGACTCCTAAGTTCAGATCTCTAGGCTAGAACCGGCCTTCATGAATGACACCTTGCTAAGATCAAGAGCAACTGGACAGCTAGTCTCTTGGCACAGGTCTTTATCCCCAGCCTTGGGGGAGGGAACGGAAGGTAGGATGACCACAAGTTTGAAATAAGCTAGTGGTACAGTGGGAGTTCCTGACTGGCAGCAACTATACAGCAAGATGATGCTCAAAGAAATCAAACTAAATATGATGTGGGATTGTAAAAAGATACACCAAACTCAAAACACAGCTACATCAGTTACTTTCTTTATAACTTAGATGAGTTCTCAGAATCACTGTTGGGGAAATGATGATAACACAAAGCTCAGGATATAGCCCACACCTCACAGATATTATAACTATGCCCTAAAGCATGTTGCTAAGAAACACTGGTTTTGGGTACCTCTACCAAAAAACAAGAATGTAAAAATTTTCACTCTTGTGAAACTGCTCTGGGAACCTAAGTCTCAACTTATCCTACTCCACATGATTCTTCTGAAATTTAGGATTCACTATTATAGCTTAGTATCTCCTGCCAATCACTTCTACAAAAATATGAACTTATTTTTTCTATCTTTTTTCTTTTTGGTTTCTGTTTAACCTGAAATATTCACTTTGTTTGCAGTTCTTCTGTTACTTCAGAACTTTGCATCTCTCTTTGATGTCACCAAAACCTCTGGCAGAATTCTTTTCCTGGTGCCCTCTTTTAAGTCTCTACTCTTTACTACCACCAGAATACCATTTCAAAAACATGGGATCAATGACACCAGTTTGGATAATTGTCATGTCTTTAAAGTTTTTGTTTTTGCAATAGAAAGGTCTTCATGCCTTGGCCTGTGTTTTCCACTATGACTCTTTTAACATCTCATCTTTGGCTGCACAGATACCTGCTCCCCAACAATGATGTCACTCAGGTGAGGATTTCAGATGCTCCTGATGTCTCCCCAGGTTTATGGGTCACAGGTCCACTTCAAATAAATAGTCGCTCTGAGCTCTCTTTTACCATTTCTGTTTCTGTGCAACTTGCTGGTCAGATACCAAACTTTGCACAGACAAGGCAAAAAAGTACTTTGATTTTTGCCCAAGATTGGTCTCTGGCATTTGCTGGTATGCATCTCCAAATGTTATCCTCAGTACAAAATTTAAAGCATGAAATACCAATGCATCTCAAGTATATTTACTCTAAGGGGCACACCTCAATCTTGTTTTTTAGCTATCACTTGGTTACTTTGGATTCAGCAACAGTAAGAGAAGAACAAGCTAATGAAATCTTGGTGTGTCGGGGGTAAGTCAGGGAAAAGGAATGAAATCTTTCACATTTCTGAACATCACTCACTGTGACTTTAAAAGAAAAAGAAAATCTGCCATCCTTTCCTTTTTTCTCTTCTTTCAATGCTCTTCCAGGAAGACAAAGCCAACAACAGCACTCTAGCACAATTCTGAAGTTGCTGGAATTACTTTTTACTAACCCTTGTGCCTGTAATCCTCAGCTCTTGCTTTCTGACATCTTCATCTACTGTTTTCATTTTCCACTCTACCACAACTGCCCGGACCCAAAGATTCTGTAATTTTCTCTTTGAAGAATTCTGACAAGTGGTCCAGTTGCTCTACAGTGCTTTAACTCTTCCATTTATTATACATCATCCAAAGCCTCCTATCTCTGGGTTTCTGTCTACATGAAACATCAGAGCAAATTATCTCCAAAAAGAGCAAAACCTTTCATATATACACCTAGTTAAAATTCTGTTTTTCTTAATTCAGGTAAAGACAGTAATTTTTTTTCTGATTTTAATTTTAATAATTTTAATTCAGAATTTAGTGGTCAGCATGACTTAAAATCCTTGAAAATACAGAGGGTAAGTACTCGCGTAGCCAGTGCAACAAATTCAAAGTGTAGCAGTGATCTTTTAAGACCAGTATAATCTGGTCACTAACTGTGAATATCTCAAACTCTGAATTTTCCTTCTAGTCAGAAGAAATCCCACAATGCAAGGTTAGCTGTCTGCTTGTGAACTAGTAAGGGCTAGAACAAGCAATGACAAGTCAACTCCAGTGTTAACTTGTCAACCACTGAATCTTAAAATATATCATCTTAGCTCATGGGATGGCTAACATTTAACTGCATCAGCTCAACAATCGTCCATTCTGTTGTTCTAGACACACTGAATAAAGCATCATAATATATTTTCAATGTAAATGCTGACCAACATTGTATCTTCCAGTGTTACTAAACTACCATTTCACATTTTACATAAGAATTTCAAATAAATATTCAACTGTGTTCTCATGATCTGAAAAAGTTATTTTGATGAACTCTAATTATAGCAGATTTAAATATTATAATTGACAATTTCCAAAAAATAAATTGCAGGCATATTAATTAAGGAAGTTGATAAAACCTAGAAGTCAAGTCCTAGGCCTAATACATAACGTTTTCTTAAAATTCCAATATCTAAATGAATTATTATTTATAATGGTTTGAGTTTACACAACTGAAATGAACCTGAAGTCTCTTAAAATAAACAGTGAATCAGATTGTACAAAAATTATCCATTAATAACTAAAGCTGAGAAGCAAATACCATATACCATAAATATGACTTAAAAAAAGAATAGCCTAAGAATTTATAGAAAAATAAAAACTTTTATGTGTGCAGCAGAAATATGATCATTGATCATTAAAAAATACATATAAAATGCAGAGATGATATGCATAAACCAGTCTAATATTCATAGCTACATATATATGTATATGTGATATATATTACAAAAACAGCAATGCCAGTTTATCCAAACATTTAAGATGCAAGAGTATATAACAAGACACATAAAGTATTTTATAGACTACACAGATATTCTGTAAAGCCATTTGCCAATATGTAAAATGAAATGTAACATGTATATGCAAAAATTTTTGACAATTCCAAGAACAAGACTCTGTAACAAGCACATAATTTGAAGTGAAGGCAAAAAAAAATCTGCTTCTGTCCCTCTGTCATGCATGTGTGCTTAGCAATAAGCCTGTTTACTAGTGCATCTGATAATGGACATAAGCTTAGATCTGCCAAATTTGGGAAAGCTCAACTGACTTGGAATACATTATCCTATACATCTGGATAATGTCTACCCAGAACAGAGAATATATGATTATACCAATGTATAAATTCTGTCATATTTTCCAAAACATCAAACTGTCTCTAGTTAGAAAACTCATGAATATGTTGTCTCTTTATTCCTATATATCCCTGTTCAAAAAAGCTATAAGAAACAAATGATATAAATCAAAGGATTCACTCATCCCTCACAGTCAAGGTATGTGGAACAGACTTCTGAAGCATGTCACCGGTGTTCTGCACCGAGCTTTGAACCAGAGAGAGGGAAATCTGTCTGCCACACTCTTCATTTATAAAAAAGCAAACTAAAGCAAAGATGATATTTGTTTGAGGCCCAAGGATAAGGAAGGTCTGGGAAGCTAGTTTTTTATTTATTTTTATTTTTGAGAATTTTAGACATGCATATAGTCTGCTTTGATCATATTGACCCCCTATTCCTCCCCTACAATTTTTCCCCTACCCACCCCAACCACTCCTTTTCACTCCCAACATCATGTGCTCTTTCATTTAAACCCAATGAGTTCACTTAGTGCTGTCCATACATATGTACATGGATATAGAGCCATCTACTGGAGATTGTTAGCCTCTCAGGAGCCATGTGTCTGAGAAAAACTGATTCTTTCTCCCTTAGCAGCCATCAACTGTCAAGCACTTTCTAAGTCTGCCAACTATCACCTAGTCTATGATCCTGTGATCAAGAAATAAAAATCTAAACTCTTTGTCTTCAGTTCCAAGACATGTTTGTTCTAGAAATGGCACTAAAGTCACTTCTTTTTTGTCTTCCTTTGACAACATCACAAAATATGGTTTCCTGAAGAAGCTAGATCAAAGAAAGTACTGGAAGGAGTCTGTAACTTGGTCCTATTTGAAAACAGCAATATCTATCTCTCTTCTTTTAAAAAGAGAATCAATACTGGGTGTGGTTGTGTAAGTCTTTAATCCCAGAACTCAGGCAACAGAAGCAGACAGACTCTGCGAGTTCAGAGTTGACCTGAACTACATAGAGAATATGATGTCTTCAAGGGAGAGATAAAGAGAAAGAGAGAGACAGAGATGAAGAGAGAGACAGAGACAGGAAGAGAAAGAGACAGAGACAAAGAGGCAGAGACAGACACATAGCGAGAGAGGAAGGATTTATTCTGCCTTGGAAAGTGTTCTATATCTGTAAAAGATATACGTCTAAGATATCTGGAAATGCTCACTGCAGCTTTGTTTCCAGCTCCTAAGGAAACTCTCAAAGAAGAGCACATTAATCACCACCACAGTAGGCATTCTATTTCTAATGGGAAAAGATGAAACATTTTACTTCTGTGAGTGACATTTGCTCATTAGATTTGCAAAGCACTCATTTTAATTGTGTGGTCAAAACATTTTTACAAATGCCTATTCCCATGTGACTCCTACCAAAATCAATGCATAAAAATATTCCCATCATTGCCAAAACTCCCACATAATTTTTGAAGGGATCCTATCTTCTATCCATCACCCACGAAAACATCTGGCCAGTTCTCTGTCAAATATTAGACTCTTAGCTGATCATTTTCTATAAATAAAAGGCCATGCTGTTACATTTTGCATCTGGTTTCATTTATTCAGCACAATATTCTTAAGGTTTAGTTATATTGTTGACATAGATATCTTTAGAATAGTAATTAATTAATTAGTATTCCATGTATGTATCCAATAAACTCTGTTTATACATTCTTTCACTATAGAAAGGAATACCTATTCTCTTCCCAGTTTTTAGTTTTAGAAACTGAGCTGACATGAGCCATTATACTGTTTTTTTGATTATACTGTTATAGCTATACATTATAATGTAATTTGTGTAAATATGCCAAAGCTAACTCACTAGAATATAAAGGATAGTTTAACCTTATTTTAAAATTTATCTGTCATTGGTGAGATGGCTCAATGGATAAAGTGTTTGCCACACAATTGTGAGGACAAGTACATCAACCATGCAAAGGACAGTATATAAGGTGGCCTACCTGATACTCAAATATGTCAGACCCCTTGGCAAATTAGATAGGATTGAGAAACCCTAAAGTTCCAATCTCAGTATGAGAACCTGACTCAGTAAATAAAGTATAGAGGGATAAAGAAAGATATCTAAAGCCTACCTTTGAACATACACAACTACTATCTGTGTCTTAAATGTTATACCGTTAGTGACATTACAGCAGGTGTTTGTGCCAGACCTCTTTGATATCCACACTGCAAGTGTAGAGATAAGTACTGAGGAAAGGATGAAAAAAAAAACCCATACAAAGACATCCAAGCTTTACATGTTTCCTTGTGCTTTGATATCCTGTGAAGCCAGGTGCTTGGGACTCCTATGTCTGAAATCTGCCACATCGTGCCCAGGTTTCCCATTCTCTGTGCCATACGTGTCTGAGCAAGCCAAGACCACCTAAAGGCTCACCTCATTTGATTCCTTTCTTTCTATAATCATATTCCAGAAATACCAACTGTTACAAAATCTGAAAACAGTTGCTTCCTCTTTTCTGTCAAGCTTTCTAGTTATTTAAAGAGGAACAGCATGAGCCATGAGTGATTCCAGGATGCCAGAAACAGGTGTCTGGCACACTGTATTTAGCAGTGTGACCCTAACATCTACTTTTTACTTTATATACTTTATATTTTCTACTCCTTCAGATAAGAAATCAGGACACAGAGATGAAATTTTAGTAAGAAAAAAGCTAATTAAGAAAATATGCAGATAAAGGGTGGCATCAATGAGAAAAATAAATTAAAAATATTATTATAAATAAATTGTATATATTGAAGGCAGAGCTCAGTAAACAGCCTCAAGCCACCTGATTCCTCAAGGAGGATAGAGACAGTTTTTCACTCTCTCACACTATCAGACAAACACTTGTACAGGGAATGTGAGAAAAGAGTTTTGCTGATATTTCACTGACTGCAGAATGAATCCACGTCCTCACATTTAACAATAACTTCTAAAATGTTCTTTTGGGGGATGCTTTCTGCATTCTTGAAAAGGTCCTGAAAGGCTTAGGAATTAATTTAACTGGAAATGCAATATGCCATCTGCCTGTCTTCCCAAGCCACGGCCTCAGTTTTTGTCTTCAAGTTCTCAAGGTTAAGTCCTACTTGGACTGCATCTGTTCCTAGTCCACACAAATTCTCTAAGCCTGTTTTGTCTAACTCTTCAAAACCTTGGTTTCTCAGTTCCATCACTGTATTTATATTGGAATCAAGATCTATTAAAACTGTACTTATCCTTTATGGGGGAGGTTATCCTTATTATATGATAAAAAGAGACAAGTCTCATTATTTTCTATGTTTTACTCAACTATATATTTAATAATTAATTTATTTATTTATGTTTTGTAAGATAGGCTATCATTCCGTAGCCCAGTATGACCTTAAATTCACTATTATCCCCCTGCCTCAGCCTTTCAAGTATTGAGAGTACAGCAATGAACCTTACATACTGGTGTACTGAGATACTTCTGGATGAAAACAAATTTTGAAACAAATACAATATATACTCAGCATTCACCTTCTATAACAACACACTCCATTCATCTAAATTTTCTTTATCACAAAATCATTTTAAATGTCCAATAGAATAGTCCTTTTCTAAAAGAAAATAAAACTGTAGGTGTGATAAGAGAAAAAAATACTGCCATTTTTTTTCTGGGCAAAATCCAGTGGAAGTCATGGCTAAGAATTAAATCACAAATTTTGCAAAAGCAGTCAAGCTGATATTGTGGGCAATGGGCTACTGTTTAATTTGCAATTACATGCACAATTTAGAAACCACTTTAAGATAATTTAGCCTCAGGAGGATCGCTAACATAACCTCTCCCATAAAGCACAAATCCAGGGGGAGAGGAAGCACATACAGAATAATTTAGTAGAAAATAAGGATCTTAAATTTAGGGTACTAATCTCCCAAACTGAGCAAAGTCCTGTTCCAAAACTGCGAAACATATTGACATGGCGTTTATTCCCTAGTGTTAGATTCATTATGTCTGAGATTTGCAATTAAAACCGAAATGCAGTCAGCCCTGGTAGCCATCAAGTGCAATGTACTTTCCTATAGGTCAGCCAGGGGACTGAAAACAAAAACACATGCAAAGCAAACCATTTTCCCTCCTGTTTCTGATAACACAGCTGAGTTACTTCCTTTGTTTAATATACCCAAAGCCTTTCAGCAAAGACTCGTGATAGGTGTCTCTGGCAAGTGTGCATGCAGCATTGGGACACAAAAGCAGCAAAAAAGCAGCTTATTTGAAAGACAAGCACAGAGAGTAGGGGTTAGAGAGCACAGACAGTTTCTAAATTTGAGAAAAAGGTGTTACCGTCCGCTGAGTATTTCAGTGAAATGGAGACAGGATCAACTGTCTAGGAAAATGCCTTCTGACCTCTTGGTCTGGATATTCACTAACTTGCGAAATCTACTCAAACTATGACTATTTTTTTTACACAAAGAAATTCCAACAGGACATTGTAAAGGATACAGATTCATATCCCAGGTACAGCACCAGCCTGCACACCAGAAACCCTTACGTATGATCACCAAAGCTTTATTTTCCAAAATAGTATTTTTTGAAAAACACAAAGAATACACATTAAAGGGAGGCCATTTGGTTTACCTTCTGCTTAGAGCTTTTTAGACCAAAATTGCTCTGTGTGTGGAAAATATTATTGTAATACTCCTCTCTCTAAACACACTCATGATATGCATATAGAGATAATTATCAAGCAGACTAAAATATATATTTAAATAGGGACTATATACACTGGGATATTATCAATCTTTAAAGCTTTTCAGTTTAGAGAATTCTTTTTCCATCTTGCCATTAAGAAATATTAATGGATTTATATCCTTTAACCAAAGGTAGATAGGTATGGGAAATGTGTGAAATTAATTCCTTAAGTTTTTATGATTCGTGTCTCTGGCTAAAAATGCTAATAGCAAAGCAACAACAATAGAAACAAAAAAGGTTAAACTTGCAGTCGCTTAGCTTCCCTGAACATGTCTTATTCATGCTATCAACAACCTGAGTGCCTGAAACTTACTTTTTTTTCCGAAGCAACAATTTTATCAGCCATCAACACTCTACTTCAGCTTACAGTCATTATTTACCAAAGACCTAACACACCAAAGGAGATGACAAAAAAGAAACCAATCTGATAAAACTCTGTGATTTGTCAGAGCATTAAGTCAGCTTTTCAACAGTTATGGCAATAATTAACAAGCCATGTGTGAGACGGATGAATAAGGGAACACTCTTCATGCAATCACCCAGGACTCACCCTGACCTCCAGTTCACAGAGCAACATCTCAGGATCAAGTAGAGTGGGCTCAATGTCCCACATCACTCACCAGCTCTCCTCAGTGTGTCTTAACTGGGAATAATTGTTTCATGTTGGGCCCTTTTTACCTTTAATCCTTCTCTCTTCTGGTCTCTTTTTATCCTTTGAACTCATTCAAGTCCATTCCATCATGAAAGAAACTGCACATATTGAATTCCTAGGTCAAATATCCTATCTCTGTAATCTCATTATCCTCTAGACACCTTTGAAAGTCTGTCCTCACTAAGATGTGAGCTGTAATAAATGCAGTTACTTTTAAACGGCCTGTGTTATTAATGGTAACTTTTCAGGAAGTGTCAAGGAAAATGAGTTAGCTATGAACATATCACCGTATTTTGTTTACTCTAATTCTTCCCTATTTCTTATTTTTCATCTTGCTATCTAACAGACATCTCCATTTACTCTTTCCAAAAATGAGTTTTTAATCAGTTATTCCAACCTTACTAAAATCCTATCTCAGTATGTATTGTTATCTCTAAAACAGTACCATTATTCAAGTAATTGTAGTCACAACTCTGGAGTCATCCTAGAGAAGAGCATTGATCTAATCCATGAACACAGCATATGCTTTCCTGATACATCAAACCACTCATCAACACGTAGGTTATCAGATAACCCATCTCTTGCTTGATTCCATGACAAAACTCTAACTAGACGCTAAACTTGACTCCTGTCCTGTTCCCCAAAGTCATTCATGAGGAGGTGAGGTAAAAGATTTCTTCAAAAATATAAATGAGGTAATTCCACTATCCAGTTTGAGTCCTTTATCATTATACTCAGAATAAAAAAAATTACATTCTATGACTTGCAGTGTCTTATATGATCAAGTCCTAGGGATATGTTTGAAATAATTTCTTCCCATTTTCTCAGTCTTTTTCCCTCTCCCATGATCTATAACACCCCTTTTACATAAGAAGCTCAGACTTCTAACAGGATCTTCAAGTATCAGTGCCTGCAGGTCTGGAACACAATATCTGAGGTGCTAGATCATAGAACTCCTCACTTTATTCAGACATTTATTTCATCACGATATCTGTGCTATCACCCTCACTAACATACAATACTGATCTCATTAGCTCTTTCATTAACTTGATTATTTTCCTTCAGAGGATATATAATTGATAGGCAATGATAAAGAATAGTTTTTTCTTGAGTGTTTGCTTTGGAGTTCTGTTATTATTTATTTGTTTCATTCCCCCATGACAGTACTTGCTTAATGAGGGTAGAGAGTTTATTTTTGTATCACTCTATCCCTAACACTTCAAGCATCCTGATGCATTGGAGATGCTTAATTAATAGTTCTTGAAAAACTAAGTGGATTCAAGAAATCAAGATCTTGTTATGAATAACTCACATGCACAGGCCATTTGTAGTGTTGCAGACCCTAAACTTACACCTACAATCATCAAACTCCTATCATATCCCTAAATGAGCATGGCCCGGATCTACTGGAAACTATAAAAATCAATCATGCTACTTTATCATAAGAGATATGAAAAATTGTACTTTTTTTGCTATACTCTATGATGAAAGCCTAACACAGTTTTTATAAATAGGAGTTTCTCAAATGTTAAGATAATGGTTTTTCCCTTAAGAACTTTACCAAAACATCCTACTCTCTGAGAAATAGGAAACAAAGCAACAACAAAAAGACAAAAGGGTACTTACCTCCCTTTTTCTACTAAAAGTAGCATGTCTAATTTTTCTCCATTTTGAAACACTGTGCTGATTGCTGGAGAGATAAAAGGATGAATATTTCTTTTTTAATATTAAAATATTCTCAGATACATGATTAATATGATTTAGTCACAAGTTTGGGGTTAAGGCTACAGAATTCCATGTGAAGGTGCCATTACCACATGCAATTGGGAGGTATGTTCCAACAAGAAGTGGGTGGGGGTCCTCTTACTTAGCTCCTGCAGTCTTCTTAGGTGCATTCTCTCCTCCTGAGCTTCTTGTGTTTGAAGACAAAAACACAAACTAGACTTGTCCAAAGCAAACCAGCCTTTTCTCCACTGGTCCAGGGCATGGCAGTCTTTGTAGAAGAGTTGACCAATCAAATCATAGTCAGCTTCTGTTAAGTTTTCAGCAACAAAGGGAACAAAATGCTGTTAAAACAAATACAGAAAAGTAAGAAAGACAGTGAAAATAGAAAGGCCCTTCTCTGTCTACAGATAGAGGGAAAAATGGAAAACTTATCTTCATTTTCCTGCTTTAAAGATTGCTAACCAAATGCCAAATTCAGAATAACTAGTAAAAAACTAAGCTATGAACTTAATGTAAGCAGGTAACGCATATTAGCATATTTTCTAACAGTAGCACCGTATCGCTTGTTTTCTTAGTACAGATGAAAAATGGCAAATATTCTTCCATGGTTCATGGAATTGTAGAAAAAGGTCATGTTCTTGTATGTGCTCCATTCACACCACTGGCTAAATCTGTTCCTTTCCTCATGGACATTGGAAAATAGCATACCCCTGAGAAGGCACAGAGTGGAAAATGGCTTTACAATGAAGACTGTACCTTAATCATCAATAATACAGAATTAGCTTTAAGAAGGATTTGTATGAATGTTCTATATGAACTTCTTATCTTTTTTAGGCCATAAAAGTCTGTTTTTATCCTTTTTTGATGGTCATCTTTGAAAATATGAAAGTTTCTTCCAAAATTATAGCTAAAATCTTCATGAATCTTTGAACCTTAACTAAAGACCTCAAGTTAAGGATCTTTCCTGGACTTAGAAAATACAAAATTTAAATACCTTGGCTATCGTCTCTGTCCATTTTCTTTGAATCTGAGATGATTCGGCTCCAAACAAAAAGACACGTTCTGAGGGTAAGTAGATCTCAAAGACAAAGATTGGCCTACAGCAAGCACAAATAAGAAGAGACCACCACAGAGAATAAATGAGTGTAATTTAAAACTTTCAAAATCAAAAGAATCACTTTATGTAACATCAAAAATTTTTAAATAGAAAAATAGCACCTTCAGCTGACAGGTAGGATATACTGGTAATTATGTAATAATGACAATAGAGTTTTTGTAAATTAATATAAATAACACTGCAAAATATCTCTTATTATAAGTATTATTAAAATTTCAGTTCCTAAAACCATTTTTTTATTTTAATGTTTATACATTTTCATTAACTATTCTATAAAACAAAGTGCAAAACTTTCATGTCAGTATCTCTCAGGCTGTTTCTAAAATCCTTCAGAGGTTCATTTAAAGCTTTTAAGTATATAAAATATATTATATAAATAATTCCTAATCTTTTAATTTAAACATTTTCGGACCACAAAAGTACCTAAATATGTCTCAAAATTTGTTTTCTAATATGATATTTAATATGTTTAAGGATTGTGAATGTTACTCAGTGGTAGTATTCATCTGATATTCTGTTTACTTTAAAATGAGCCAATAATCATGGAATCCTCTCTTTTCTCATGTTTTATATAAGATGCCCTTTAAAAATGTTATTATTTTTGTTTTTAGTCCACTATTCAAATTATTTATAAAAGCAAAAGTACTTTAATGATCAACAATGGAATATTATAGTATTAACTACTTTTTAGAGAATTTCCTGTGATTTCAGATTAAATGAACTGGTTTGAAGATACCATAGAATCTTTTTACAGGAAGCAATGGAAAACAGGAAAGGTAACTAAATCCTCATCACCTGGTACAGGGACTACCAATCCCATTTACGTCTCACATAGATGCTTAAGGGTAGACATACCCAGTATTCAAATAGAAGTCCTCTTTATGGACAACCAAGCAGATAACTTCACTGATGTTGATGGTGCCATTAGGTGTGGTACACTTGTCATTTTCATAGTAACTCAAGAAGCCGCCTTCCAAAACACACCACTTTTTATTTGTCTCTAAGAATTTAAAACAAGGCAAATAATAAATTGAACTATAATATAAACTTTTAGAAACAAATCATAACTGCATTCAGATAAAGAAAAGGACAAATTCCCTATTTTGGAAAAGAAACATCAGACTAACTCATAGTATATAAAGCTGATACACTTGCTTTCAAAGACATTATCATCTAACTGCAAAGAATGTTCCAGACAAAAATGGATCTGACACTGATGACTAGAGAAGCAGAGCAATTCATAAAGTGAAAAGCTGCCAAACAGCTCCGGAACCACAAAAACTGAGGTCTTCACAGAGTATTATGGGAAGAACAAATAGAACAAAACCTAAAACCGCAGAACCACAAAGACTGAGGTCTTCACAAAGTATTAGGGGAAGAAAAAATAGAAAACCTAAAACCACATCTATTGTAAAAGTAGCGTAGCATTCAGAATCTAAAATGTCCATAGTGGGTTATTTAGGAGTTTTCAAGTTCTTCCTACAGAGGTCAGCACATCATGGATAGAGGCCAAATTCAACCACCATCATCTGGCACAATCAAACTTTCTTGGTACACAGTGATACCTGTTCCCTGTAGGTGGCCTGTGGCTCATTGGCCACTACAAAGACTGAGCTAAGCTAAGACAGAAATTATCTGACCCACAGAGTTTAAAATTTTGCTATGAGATTCTTTAAAAAAAAAGTTGCTAATCCTTGACTAGGTCAATGGACAGAAGCCACAGAAATGGTTTTAACTGTGGAATACACTCAGGTATGAATTTTGTGGATTTTGATTACTTTAATCAGTATATTTGAAAGAGTAAAGATAAGCAGAAAAGGAAGACTGGGAAAATTAAATGAACAAGAAAGTGTAAAGGACCCCTTAACTCCTCTGGATCCAATGTATGTTTCTTGCTGCCCGAGAGTAATCAATTTCAGCACAGCCAACTTGACCTCCACTAGAGGAATACATGCAGAGATTATGGACCTGAGAGAGACCCTAAGCCAGAATCTAAAAATTGCTAATGAGCCATGCTTAGAATCAAAGCATACATGCCTCACATGCACAGGAATGCCGTTCACTGGTTTTTGTTCCATGTTCTCGTCTTTACAGCTCACCTCCATCAGATGGAAGGCTACACTGTGACCCATGTAAATTGGTTTGTAATGTTATTTATAAAAGAAAAGCATTTTAAAGTATATCCAAGATGAATCCATTCCCATTCTTCTCCTAACCCCCAAGTCAATGGTGCTGTAGGACACTAGATCTAATTTCAAAGGGATCTCCCCCACCCTCTCTCTCTCTCTCTCT
>LOJH01010541.1:16301-27327 GCA_001685095.1 Ellobius talpinus
AGAGAGGGAGGGAGAGAGAGAGAGAGCTACAGTTCATAAGAACCAAAACAAAAAAAGGTTCTTCTGAAAGACAACAGATGGCACATTCAAATAAATGCAATCATGAAGAATTAAACAATGTCCTACAAGATTTCAGAAAGGGTCGATGGGCTCACACTTCATGAATACAGAATGAGAAGAGAAGAAAATAACTTGTGTTTGTCCAGGTAGGGTTCCCCCACCTCTACCCACCCAACCTCCACCATCACCACCCACACCCACCTCCACTCCCCACCCCCATCTCCCACCCTCACACCCACCCCATAGCAAGTTCCTAAGCAATATCACTCCTGAGATACAAGAAAACTGGGTCTCTTCCTCCAAAGCGAGCAAACAAGTTGGATTCTAAACTATGCCTCAAGCACTTCCTGAAGCTGCAGTAAAGCTTACTACAGGAATGCAGGGCTACACAATGGGTCACTTGCCAAGCAGAGTAGCTGCCAATTATCTTGCCACATATAATAAAAGATTAGAGTCAGGACTCACCTAGACTCATAGAGTACTCTGCAAGAGACTGAGTTCAGCATTCTGCCTGACTCCAATCATTTAAAAGAAACCATCGAAAGGGTGGTTGTCCAAGAGCCCTCAGGACAGCCTTGGGGACACCGGGACTTTAAGTCAGTGATGCTGGAGTAACACTGGACACCAGAAGTATGAAGGGTTATATTTATGTTGCTTGATGCCACTAACTCTGTGACATTTTGTGAACCTGTAGGTTCACAGTAGCAAGATAATCACATAATCAATGAATGTTGACATTATTTTTAAAATGTTAAACTTAACAGAAAGCATTCTGCCTAAAATACTTGGGAAAAAAAAGAAGCCTCGACATAGGAGGATTTCCAACGTTTGATTTGATACTATGGTTATTATAATTACAAATGTTCTTTGTAAAGAAATACATGCTGAGGTAATTCAAATAAAGGAAACTTCTGAAAATGATAAATTAAAAGCATGAGTGAGAGAAAGACACACACAGAGAGAAAAAATACAAATATGAGGATAAAACAATTTAAAACACAAATATTTGTATTATATGTGCCATACATACATCGAAATTCTTCATGCATTCTTTTAAGTTTCTTTAAACCTCAAATTAAGTCAAAACTATGAAAGAACAAATACACTGACTTGACTCTTTAATTTTCTTTTATTCCTTCACTGGACCCTTAGAGAAGAATAGCGATGAGAAACTGAGAAAAAGACGACATAACATTTGGCAAAACAACAGCCAAAACCCTGAGGCTGGCAGGACTGATATACTCAGAAAGCCTGAGAAGGAGATTCAGGAACAACAAGCAGAATAAATCCTACATGGTCACTGGAAAAGGAAAAGAATGCGAACAGAGGCATGGTCAGTTCTTAGATGAAGGCAATGTCCTTCAGGGATTCAAACTTCTGAGTCACAGTATATAACTTGTGCCATTGCAGAAAAAAACATGAAAGACCAGTAATTTTTAAATGAAAAAAATTTAAATATTTCCCTAAAGTATTTTAAAAGAAAGCCTACATATTAACAAAAGGAGTTCAAGAACTAATTTGAAAAAGACAGATGGCAAGAATAGCCTTCATAAAAGAATTCAGAGGAAAATGGCACAATGTCTAAAACAAATTCCCACAGTGCCAGAGATGACTCTTCTTCACCAATTCCTCACTGCCATTTACAATCCCCTTAATGGGAAATGTGTTTGGAATGATAACAGTCAGGTAGCCCCATCAGCGGCAATTTAGGAGCAGGCCATCCCAGAGGAGAGCAATGAGAGAAAATACCATCCTTCCCACAGCTTCTGCAATGTAGCCCTTTATGGCTGGGAAGCAGGTTTCCACAGTAGCACACAGATTCAGAGCTAAAACCACCCAGGCTCCTGAGAAACACCAGGGGGACGGAGCCATAGAAGGAGACACTGGACACCCTACCTGGCCAGATGATCAGGTTACACAGAGTGGCAGAAAATGGAAAACAAAATTATAGTACCCAGCAGAGGTCAACCGCTAATTGTCCTCCATGACTCCTGAGTTTGTTCCTCTCTCATAAGACAACTAAGAACCATTCAAAGGCTTTAAACACACAGTGCCCAAAGGACAGATGCACAGAACAAATGTGAATCCCAAATCTAATTAGGCAATGTCTAAGCAAACAAAAGGGAGATCTTTTTAAAGAGGGGGCTTCATAGCAGTGAGGGCTTGAAGAAAATCAGTCCTATAGTTTTTGTCATGTCTATGACATCAGTTGCTTTAGAAATGGGCCAGAGGTTAGACAAGCTTGGCATGGTTCTTCTCTTCGAGGATCCAGAATAACAAAGATGAGGTAGGGAATCTTGATATTCCTGTTGATTTGCAAAAAAAAATGAAAACCCAAGAAATTGTGATTGCCAATGCCCCCGAAAAAACCTTCTCTGCTATAGAAACCAAAAGCAGGTTTGCAAAATGTCCATCAAAGTGAAATCAGGGCCATATAATGGGTTACTCTCAGGACTTGGCTGGTTAACAGAGAGGAGTCTGTATGTGAGGTCAGAGTGAAAGATGGAATTATTAATTTCTCTTCAGTTGGGACAAGGAAGACCAACATTCACATAGGACAGACAATCTATTTTAGTCTTCCATGGAGTGATATAGATGGTTCAGTTTAGAGCCGGGATGGTCAAACAAAGCCCAGAGAACAGTGCACCTAAATTCATTAGCAAACAGGAATCCATAAGCCACTGTGCCTACTGTGAGCCCTCAAAAGCCCCTCCCCTCATCTCCAATTCCATCAGTCTGGATCATGTGCACAAATTATGTATGAATCTGCTGAGCCTGCAGAATGACATCAATTCTGTGCCTGAATCACTGTCTTGAACATTTTTACAGGCGAAGGAAAGGTAAGTAAGCTTCCCCAGGTCACATGAGTAGCTACTATAAGAGGGAAGGAGAATTCGATCAGGTAACATCTGGAAGCTACCCTTTAATCACTGAGCAAAACACCTACATGTGTATTACATGATTGGACCATATAACAACTTGTAAAGGGTCATGATAGAGAAGTCCTATATTTTAATATGGGTGTGCACAATAAATCTGAGGTAGTTAAGGCAAAGCTATTATTTCCAGAATGATGAAGTCGTTTTCTAAACTTTCAAAAGTGTTGATATTCAGCTTCCACTTACGAGGGAAACATGCATCAGTGATTATTTCATTTAAATAAATATAGTTTGGCCTTGGAAACAAATTTTTAAAGAAGTGAACAACGTAGGCTTTTCCTAGAATAAAGGACTTTAAAAATGCCTCATTAATGTATGAAATTAAGTATAAACAGAATGAAATAGGAGCCTCTACTAAACCCTATCAACCACTTTCTTTTTTAAAAGCAAAGGCTGCACAAACTAATCAAAGCCAGATACCAGGGGAAAATACACCCGGTTGAGGAAGGGAAAAGGAAAACAAAACCAGGATGCTATTATTCAGCTCTGCACAGAGGTATAACAAGGCTATCAATCTTTCTTTTCATGAACACTAAACCGAGAAAAGAAAAAGCAAAATACAGATCTGTCTTCATAAGCAAGAGCTACAAAAACTTGAGATCTGGAAAAGCTGCATTGACAATGTGAAACCTCTGTCACTCCGAAGAATGCTTGCATTTCATTCTCAGACCCCTGTCCTTGTGTTTAATCATTTTGTTTCCTGCCTGTGCTGACAAGGGCTGATGGAGTGGTACTGTCCAGCGCTTGCCTTTCAGAGGCAAAGGTGACAGCCACACTTTAATCTCTATATCTCTCCAAACAATTCATTTTCTTCCTATAAAGCTGGCATTCAACAACAGCAGCAGCAACAACACTGCCGAATCTTGAGAGTGCCAATAACAGGCCCAGAAACCCATGCTTGTTCAGAGTTTGGCTGCTGCTTCTTGGAGTAGCTTTTTCTTAACAAAATATGCTTTATGTCAGCAACTGTATCTTTTGATGTGAAAATTTCCCCGTTTCTGTGGGAGTGGGAATATCCATGACAAGACTCTCAATGTCTGCCTGAAACTTAGAAAACACTGAACCCTAAATATCATATTTTCCAAAACATACATGAAGATTAAATTATGAATTTGGTATTGTGGGAAATTAACAATACATAATAATATAACTATAAAATACTTTAATAAAAGGTTTAAATTTATGCATTTTTCTGGAATTTTATCCATTAATGCTTTTTAATCTTAGATGATGACTGGTAATTCAAACTCTAGTGAAACCACTGGTTAGTTATCAAAACACACATACACTCAAAGACTAAATACTAATAAGTGACATTTGTCATGGGAATTCATTTCTGCCAATAGTTTTGGGGTATTGGCCTTAGGGCGTGGCTTCTGTGTGAGGACATGATCTCTTATAAGGAAGAAGAGGGGTGTCTCTCACTCTCTTGGGAGATCGGAGCAGAAGCAAGTTTGTATGGTTGTTCACATCTCCCTGGGGCAGAACAGCAGGACAAGGCAGCTTCCTTGTCTTGTATTTTGTGAGTCTGTATTTTCCCTTTGAATTACTTTTGTAAATTCATGATTTCGACTTTGATATTTTTAAGTTGCTAGTAACTTTTTTAAAGGTACATTCATTCATCCCACAAACATTTATCATGTGGTAACTCAGTGTTAACATTGATTTGGACACCAAATATTTAATGAAACTAAACAAAGCAGAGAAACCCAATGCATGACTGGGCTTTCACTCCTCATGGAAGGAATTGCACAGCATCCTTAGAAGATGGTGATCTAACAGTGTAGAGGACATTTGCATAAGGTGACCAAGAGATCTTGTTATGTGGCAATGAACCAACCCTTGAAAAATAAGATACCATCAAATTAGAGATGGGAATTCCAGATGGGGCTGGAGGAAAGAATACAGCCATTTTAGAAACAGATGAAGCTATGGAGCCTGGCATGGGCCTCTATAGAAATGCCTAAAAATGAAGAATGGAGCAAAAGATAATTCCCAGGCCCTAAATGCAAGCACCAGGACTTAGTCTGCAGTGGGATTCTGCTGTCTGCCTTTGAGCAATGGATGAACAGGATCCAAGTTCTATTCTGGAAGTAATTATTTTTAAGTTTGCAGGGAAGCTAAGACAGATATAAGTGGACAAAAAAGGCTACAGTACTACAGCATAAGCAGGGCCTGAGGGGGAGTAGAGCTGGACTGGGGTCAGCAGATTCTGCCTTGAGCATGAAACATGCTAATAAACCAGAAAGAAAAAGACACTCAAAGAATATCTTAGCAGGAGACAATTTTTTAAATGAAGTAATGTCTACTGTACTATATAACTAAGTCTTAGCTATTTGCTTGAAATAACTTTTAGAAAAACATTCCAGATGGAAAAAAATCCTAATTAACTTTCAGTAATGTCACGCATATCTCCATGTCCGTAGATCGAAGCCAATCACTAATGAAAAATACCTGAAATGTTTTACATCTTTATTGAATGTACACATATTTCTTTTTCTTGTCAGTATCTCCTAATAATATTAGGCAGCAACTTCTTACAGAGCATTCCTGTGATGTAATATATAAAATTTTTATCCAGAAAGAAAATCTAAGGGGAACGGAAAGGATACCTTCAAGAAGCTTTTTCTCTGTAGAGACTCTGGAAGCAGCAGCTGGAGCCTGATATAAGAAGTCACAGAGGAAGGTGGACTGGGCAGCCTCCTGACTTGACCCACCCTCAGAATGAACATCATGCTGGGGGAAGTCTAGAAAAGGCAAAGAGATTTTACAATTAAATCTGAAACGTTCTAAAGTTCCCTTTTGCTTAGGAATTTGTGATGCAGTTTTACACTAGCAGAAAAGTAGGCCCCAATTAATGACCAAATAAATACAGAGATTTATTTCACTTTGTATAAAATTTACAAATAAGCACTTAAGCCAAATTTATTATTCATATATGAAAACCAGATTTAATTTTGGAAGAAATGATTATGTAGGATTAACTACTTTAATCTTCCATTTATAAGATTAAAAGACATAAAAGATATACAAATCCTATACTTTTTTCTGTTGTAAAGCAGTACTTTAGTAATTACACAGTTTTCTTGGTCAAGAAATTAATATATTTGTTCTTCAACTTTTTTTCAGGGATATATCTGAAGAGAGCAGTCAAGATAGCATGAGGAACAAACCTGAGAACTTGTTATGGTAGAGAAATTCCATCTGCAGACTCTGCCCAGCTTTCTTGGCCAGCAGGTAGGGCGTACTGTGCACAGGGTCTCCCGTTGCACACATGACATCCGCTCCACTGAACAGCAGGACCATCGTTTCCAGCACATCTGGCTTTACTACTGCAGCACACAGAGCCTGGCCATTAAAAGAACATACCATTTATGGGAAGTGAATGCGAGTCCCGCTCTTAAAAGAAAGGCAAGTTTGTGATGTGTTTATGAAGCAGGTATTTCTTTTCTCCTATACTAATAAAAATCAATGACCTGAATCGGGGAGTGGGTGTACTCTCTCTACAGAGCTCAGCTCTACGAATGGCAACTCTGCATGGGTTAAAGTCCTAAGTAAGGGCTTCAGAGTCACAGACCACTGTCTGGTTTCTAGGATGTTCTCCTTGTGAACCCCTCAATCCATCACGGATGTTCCAAAAAACTTATGCTGCTATTATTCTGTAGCAGCTGGGATAAGAGATTTAAAACATTTAAAATGTAATAAAGTATCCACTAAATTATCTAAACTCAATATAGATATATACTGATATATGGCATTAAAATCTGTAGATAGTGTTATATTTAATTCACCTTATTTAACTCTTCTTTGGACAGAGATGCTAAAAGTGTCTTCCTGAATTTTCCTTCTTTGTATTTTTGGGTAATAAAGTTTTTTCTCTTTTCAACTGGTGAATCCATGTGTAATTCTTCCTCTTTCTGAAGGTTACCAGCCCAAAAGTCATTTGCTCTCTTGTTTCCAATGACAATAAATAGCTGAAATAGAAAAGTAAAAAAAAAGTACATATTTTCATTAAATGTGTTTGAACCTTCAAAATTGATTCCCATCCTAAGCTAAAACCTAATTCAATATAAAACACAGGAGAGAGCAAGAAAGCCTGCATTCTCAAGACAGACGACAAGAGAAAGAAGACAGACAGCAGACACTAGTTCTAATGCAGCATCAGCTGCAAAACTAGGCACAGGCCACACAAAAACACCAGAAGTAGCCTTATCCTTCGAACTCCTATTGAGACAAGATTGATTTAAATGGTTGTGCAGTTAGTCTGCCTTAAGGAGGGACAGTGGAACAGGAGAGGAAATAGAGACAGATACAACGAGATAGAACCGGTGGAATAATGGTAAAGTATAGCCCAGACACAGAAGGCTAAATTTTGCCAAATATGCTCATCCCCTTTTCTAATACTTTCCCATGTGGGAAAAAAAAAGAAACAGAATTAATTCTCACTTTCCTCAGTTGCCACGTCTTAACATCCCAAGTATCATTAAGGTTCTTTGAAGTCTTTATTTTAAAAATAACTATCTAATTTGGGAAGCTGTGTGCCATTTGCACACCATAGTGAGAATTTCATCTAAGAACTTCTTTAGAAAAGTAAGCATGGCCTACTATCAGTCTCCTCCCGTCTTTGTTGACACAGCCCAGTGAACAGGACTTACCTCAATGAGCTCATTACTCCAGATACTGGCATCCATTTTCAGACTTCTAACCTTAGAGTCTCTTGGGCCCAATGATCTGTGTTGTCCTGAAGGAAGAGACAATTACATTTCTACTGTAATATGAATGTGAATTCATTTTGCCTTATTTTTTTTAAAAAAAATATGTATAGGAGGGCTGGAAATAAAGTTCAGCGGTCAAGGGCTTGTGTGAGACCCTATGTCCAATTTCCCAGCAATCCCTTCCCTCCCCAGCTAGAAACCCAAGTGTGTAGGTAAGGGATAGAGGGACAGTTCAGCTAATAAAGACTTGCCTTGCATGTAAAGACCTAAACTCAATCTCCAGAAACCACATAATAATAGCTAGGCCTGTTAGTATGTGCTTGGAATCCCAGCACTGGGAAGGTAGTGAATCCTTTGGGCCTCACAGCCAGCCTAGATTACTAGATAATTTCTAGGTTAGGGAGAAAATTTTTCTCACAAAATTAACTAGCTAACAAACTAACTAAATAAATGAAAAAACAAATGTATGCCGAGGAATAACACTGATGGTCATCCTCCAACACCCACATGAATGCATATACATGGGTCATATGTGGCATATATGTGTGTAGCATATATATGTATACATAACATGAATTTAAAGCATCCCATTACCTGCTCTCCTAAATGCCAAAGCATTAGGAGTATTCATGGTTGATTATGCAAAACCAACAGCATAACCAACCAAAATGGGTAACAATTATTAGATTTTTCACAATAATGCATTTCCATTAAACTATACTTTAAAAATAATATGCATATATGTGTATATACAAATGTAGCGGTGTGTGTGTGTGTGTGTGTGTGTGTGTGTGTGTGTGTGTTTAAATAGCCTGGGATCATCAACCCCCTTTTTTGGTACCAGTCAGAAGTGCTCTCCTCCTGAGCTATTTTTATGAACAAGGACAACTTTTCTGGTCAGTTAAATCTCATGCATGTAAGTACAGCTATCAATACAAGACAATCTAATAATGACAATTACAGTAAAAATGAGCATAGAGATCTGATATTGATTTCCTATGGTACTGTTTCCTCTGAAGAAAGGTAGAAGAGAATTAAATCAAGTGTACAGTATAAATCAACTTTCAGTCATAACTGATACACAAGTATCTATCCAAAGTAAGCAGAAATGAAAAACATCTATGTAAGAACTTTCATTGATCTTAAGGACATTTTGCCTAGGAAGGGTAAAGATTCTTCACTTTGTAGTACATTAAATCAGAGGATCTTTTCCTTCTTTATTAGGCCCCATAGCAGGAGTTCACATTGCTTTGCACTTTTAATTATGGCCTTAAAGCAACATTAGAAGCCAGTGAGTTGCAGAAGGAGTTGCTAAAGCAGCCTATTTAAGAGCAGATAAGTTCAGGGAACCAGAGAGATGGCTTAGCAGTTAATAGAACTGGCTGTTCTTCCAGAGGACCAGGGTTCAATTCCCAGAACCCATAGTGTAGCTCACAACCATCTATAATTCTAGTTTCATGGGACTTTGTGCCCTTTCCTAGTCTGCATGGGTACAAGGCACACACCTCATCACAGACATGTCTGCAGGAAAAATATCAATACTGATAAAATATTTTAAAAAATAGAATATATAAACTCTAAATGGAGGCCAGGGAACAGGACAGAAACACCAGTGAGATGACGTGGACTTTAAAGAAAACATAGGGCTTAATTCTCCCATTTTTGGCCTGAGTGTAAGGTAGGCAGTACACCTCATCAGTACAGGAAAAGGATGGAAACATGCACATTTATACACTGGGCCTGAGGCAGCAATTGTGGTTCTACTTCTGATGTGTCATTTTTTGAGTATCTTTGAAAAAACTAATCTGAGGTTCTCATAGGCTGAGAAAACCATCTTCTTGATGAGTGCTCGATACAAACGATAAGTAACATTGATACAAAGAATGAAAACTGAAAACAGAGTCCAAGGTACACATGTACTTGAGCAACATGAAGTGGTGATGTCATCTAAACATGGAAAACAACCACTAAGACAGCATGGCTGACTGGAGTTGAGAGGAGCGACATCAAAGACAAACATACTAGCCACAGATCTCAAATATTACAGAGAAAACAAACAGGATAAGAATGCACCAAATGGAGACTGAGAAACAAAATACACTCGTAAAAGTAATGTAAATCCTTGTACAGAATTGAGAGAAAAGAAGACTGATTACAAAATGTTGAAGGAAAACAAAGTTAGAGAACTGAAAAAAAACCTAGGCTGGTCACTGTATAGACAGGCAAGTCACTCAGGTTTGAAAGGGAAAGTCAACAGAGAGCAAATGCAAAGAAGGGACTGAAGAGCTTTAAGAAAGACCACTGATAAAAAGGTAGACTGATGCAAGTTTAGATGACAAAACCAGAAACTAGTTTAAATACTCAAGAGAGTAGGAAGTGATAAATTGGGCCTAAGAAAGGAAGAAAGAGATTGAGCACAAGGGGAATAGAGAGAAGTAAAACAAAGCTATCTCTCGTAATGGGATGGAGAGAGAAGAAGGGAGGAAACACTATGTGAGGATACAGCAGGGTTGATGTCTTCTGCTTTCTTGATGTTAATTAAGTGGTCAGGAAAGTATCTTGGTATCATGAGAAATGGTATGGGACAGACTCCCGAAAGTATAGAAAGTTCTAGACTACTGCTGGAGCTACGTTGCTCGCTGTCTCTGCTTCTCTGCTTAGGCTGAGTCAGAAGCCCCTTCCCTGCTCTGTCTCTGGGCCTATTAGTCAATTTTAATCTTTCTCTTACCACCCTCTATTGTAAAAACAATTTCTGTATTTATCGAAAGAACTTCATGTCATATAGTTTCTATCTCTGTAGACTAGCATCAGAACAGCTGATATTCTAGGTAAATTCTGTGTTTGCGTGCTGGAGTCAGGGCATCTTTAGAGAAGGAGGCGAGAAGGGCGGGAAGTCAGGGAGACTGAAGTTAGCTAAATTTCTCCAAGTGCCTAGCAAGGCTTTTCACAGCTGGAGTCCACTTCTATCTACTCTCTTGGATATGGATAACGGCTCACTGATATACTGAGATGCCAGACAAGCAAGTACAAGGTCACAAGAAAGAAGGCATTTGTAGGACTAGCTTTTTTCATAAGCATCAATTCTGTTGGGAAACACTCCAATGCAAGTTCATACTGTAGGAGATGCCAGATCCAACACCCAAGGATAGAGGCAGAACATCGTCAATCTAAGAAAATACACCTTAGAGAAATGACTAGACCATTACTGGAAGTATTCGTGCAAGCGTGCAAACTTGTTCTGGATGTATCTTAAAACCAAAACAAAATGGGGCCATCTCCTTGGACACCTGGGATCCCCTCTAGAGTCAAGAC